>JAOEHY010050285.1:0-10568 GCA_025447955.1 Psilopsiagon aurifrons
ACAGGGGCTTGGAGCAACTGCTCTATGGAAGGTGTCCCTGTCCATGGCAGGGGTTGGAGCTGGAGGAGCTTTGAGGTTCCTCCAACCCAAACCATTCCATGATAATCCCATGTTAAGTGATGAATCAGAAACTTGTGTAAAGACCTGGAAGGAGTTTTGCCAGAAAGGCCTTCCCCTGAGCAAGAAGAGCTGGCACAGCCGCTGTCAACAAGACAACGCTGGCATATGTATAGTGGAACACACTTGTATTTAGCAGAGCTGCCCAGAGCAAAGGAGGATGAATGTCCTGAATTGTGCCAATGCTTTGTCACGTGCAGAGCATGAGGCTGGCTGGAGGGAGCCAAATGGGCAGGGAAGAGCTTCAGCAGGGGAGGAACCCATCACCACCGGTGACAGTGACAGATCTGGTCCGGGACAGGGGGAGCTCCCGCTACGTTCAGCCTGGCTTTTGGTCTCTGCACTCCATGGCACCTGCGGGCCACGAAACCTTCTCATGGGATATAACCTATGGAGCAGGACGGGCAGACTTGTGCTCCCCCAGCGTAAGAGCTGAGGGGGTTTCTATGAGTCAACCAGAGAGAAACGTTTCACCTCCAAGTGCCTTAAAGCAACTGCCAAAAAAGGCTGCATCACGGCTCTAAACCAGCCTCTCAGACTGCTGCTTGAGCTCAGGCTCGACTACCTGCCCATTCAGATTTCCAGCGCTTTGCAGACAAGTACTGTTAACGATTGTACTCTTAAACTGGTGACACAAAAGCCTGCACCCGGGAAAGATGAGTTGAGGACCACTTAGCCCCAGCTGAACAAACTTTGCTTCTGTCTTCCCCCTGCTTTGTGTGGCACTGAAGAACGTGTTCACACGATGCAGTAAGCTCTCCGAGCTGCCCAAGCAGCACTTACAAAGGAGCATTTGCAACGGCAGGCCCTTGACTGACAGTGCATTAATGCATCTATTGCCTTGGAGACAGAGAAAAGGCAGCCTGCGGAGACAGAATGAACCTTCTATGAGATAGAGCCTCAGTGTATCGCTATTGACATGGTCTAAGGGACTATTGGATTAAGTCTAGGGGAGGGAATAGTAAGACATGCCAATCTGAAAGCAACTTAAACCATATCAACATGACTTTGGACCCAATTTGTAAACATATTGGACTAATTAAATGACTTTCCTAAGGTTAACTCATGACAGTAAAGCACTTAAGGATTCAGTGATGCTTTTCATAAATAACACTTTGAAGTCAAATCCATAACGTTGGTTTAGGCTAAAATTAGAAGTGTGCTAATAAAATGCACTGTGAATGCAAGTGTCTCACTGTTGGCTTAAACAGACACCACCTTAAACAGGCTCCATTGTGCACGGTGGCACCTAATGTGCTAGTGCAAAGAACTAGAAAAGGACAACAGGGAGGGTGAAAAAGCAAACACAAGGGTTGGTTTGCCACCTACATAGGGCACAAGGAGGCTGTGTCAGGCTGGGATCACCACCTCCAAGCACTGATGCAGTGGGAAGGCACAGATGGCTGAACCACAGTGACAGCACTATGATCTTCAGACCCTCTGCTGCAGTCCCTGGGTTGGTTACAGTGTGCAAAGTAAACACAAAGCACATGAGATGAGAAGTAAAGGAGTTACAAAGGTCTTTTGCTTCCACCAACATGAGACACTGCCATTCTGGATGCAGCCCCATCCTCTGGCATGCGCAAATCTGAGGCCTCCCCATCCATTCATCTGCCACTGGAACACAATGCAGCAGTGATATGGCTCAGCCCTTAGCAGCCGACTGGTGCAGCATTGAAAACACCACCAGCAGCTAAACTATTCACCCACTCTACGTTTGTAAACACAATGAACACTGGGGACAGTGGGGACAGGCTTCCAAACCAGTGCTAGCACAGACAGAAGCAGGGAGAGCCCATTTAACCCTGCTTTGTCACACCACTTTGTCTGCTATTGTGCTTTGCTGTGGCTCCTGCTCACCCCAAACACAAATGTCCTCTCCACCAACACATGCCAATCCTTAGGGAATAGAACAAAACAACACAGGCCAGGTTTGGTGGGACTTGGAGCAACCTGCTCTAGTGGAAGGTGTCCCTGCCTGTGGCAGGGGCTGGAACGGGATGAGCTTTAAGGTCCCTTCCAACCCATACCATGTTGTGATTCTATGAAAACACTGTGGGATAGAGGGCAGAGGAGCTATCCTGGTGCAGTGAGGACAGTGGCACACCCTCCAGAACACACTGAAGTTCTCCAGAGAAACACTCCCCAGCCTTGGGTAACGCAGGTCAGTAGGGTGAGCAGCACTGCAATGCTTGCCATCAGCACACACAGCTCACACTCACAGCCTGGCCTTCCCCTGGTGTTAGGAGACGCAGTGAGCAAGAGTGTGAGCAGCAAGCCAGGCTGGGGAGCACAGCCATGCCTGAAAGGGATGCGTGGCTATGGAGCACAAGAAACGCAGCACTCACCTCTGAGGAGCCGGCATACCGAGCAACACGTGCACACTGGAAGAGGAGCTGAGCATTAGGAACTCATCAGGCTAAGCTACTGACTCCCACAAAACACTTGGCATCATTTGGAGAGGGAATTCAAGGCCCTTGTGTGCATAGAGAGATGATTGTCTCCATCCACTGGCATGGAACGCACATGGGAACATGCCTCACCCCGGGCTACGTGCCTAAGGGGTGTTCAGGCTGGGATTCCATGCAGATCCCTGGCTCTGGCCTCAGATCACTGAACAGAAATAACTCCTGACCAGAGGGAGCTGAGAGCAATGAGGAGCAGTGTAAAAGGCTGATGAATACAAGCACGGGGTGTAACACCAGGACTTGTATTGCCACATGCCTGGATTTATTTCCAGCACATTCAGACATCTACAAGCAGCCATTCACACAGCTTCTGAAGGAAAACTATCCCCTGATCTTTCCAGACCAGGAGCATGCCGAGGAGTCCTGCAGGAATTATGCTTTGGTGGAATTGCTGTAAGGATGAAAGCAACCAGGGAATGGCATCGCACCCTTCAGTGAGAATGCAGGAGAATCACAGCTGCTCATGAAAGCATGAACTGCACAGCTTCATCCTGAAGACAGCCTGGCCCTTAGGAAACAATTCCCAGTTTGAGCTCTCCAATGAAACCCTCCCAGTGGCATCAATGACTCCAGATTAAAAAAGCTTTTGAACTACAAGGTTTGAGCTCCAGGTGATTTCTTTGGTCAGGATTATCCTGCACTTCCATAGCTTCACAGTCATTTTAAACCAGCACAAACCAGCGCTGCTGCTGACAGCAGATGCCCCATTGCCCCTCACACTCTGGCCTCCCCCTTTCTTGCCCCACTGCTGATGTCCATGCTGCTGCTCTCTACTGGCTTTGAGGATCTGGCTCAGGTCAAGAGCAACCTGGAAGCAAGGAACAGCATTTGACTTGAACCAGCTCCCTGACCGCGGTCAGCACATACAAGGTTTAAACATGTCCAAGGAAAAAGGACGGCATGGGGCAGAAGCAAGCAGTTGGGTCATACCCTTTCAACAGGAGTGCCGGCTCACACTGGCTGGATGCTGCTCTGAAACTATGGCCTTCGTAACAGAGGTGAGTGTCAACCAGCCTCAAGAGATGTGCTGTGAGCTGAGCCTCTGGTTTTACACAGAAGTTGCTGATCACTTCTGCGATGGTTTATTCTCTGAGAGCTCGTACAACATGTACATACAGGCTGTTCTCACACATCTCTGGAGTTCTTCTAGTTGGTGGGGACCGGACTACACCAGCGTGTCCCAAATGCTGATGTTCCACCACCTTTGTTCTCTTCTGCAAAGCTTTGTGTTTAAGTGCAAAACCAAGCAGCAGCCTTGAGTCTCTCCTGCACAGAGGAGGGGACGGTACCAGAAAGCCCATTTCTGCTTTGGAATCATTCCAGCTGAGAATGATCTCTGCCTGGGGCAGGCTGAAGCAGAAAGGAACTTGGTCTGGGTAATACAGAGGGACGGCTCCATAATACATGATCGTCAGGCCCAGAGAGCATCAGTGCTGGACACTGACCATCCCTGATGCAACACACATCTGCTGCTGAAGTACATCCCACTGACTCACCCCAAAGCCAGGCTGGTCTCCAGTGCCCAACCAACTCACATAGCAACCATAAGATGTGTTTGCATCAGCTCCAGGATCGAGCTACGTGACACCATGGCCAATATCCTGCTCCTGTCACATGTGTCACTCACCAGCCATCACAAAGGAACAAGTTATATCTGTACTGCCCAGGATGCTTTTAAGGCAATACTGTAACGTTAAGAAGTGCAAAAGCCCCCCAACTGTTAATAAAGACATGCCTGTGTGTTGATTGTTACTGGACATCAGGGTTGCCTTGGAAAATGGTTGGAAACCTTGCTCTGGAGCTTCCAGTTTTCTCTTACGATGAGCAGCCACACAACACTTGCAGCTCCCAAAGGAAAGGGGCAGCTGTGTGGAAGCAGCACAGGTTGGAACATGCATCAGAGCTGAAATATCACCAGCTCTCATCAGGATGCCAAGACAGTAAATTGAGAGCGGCTGCACTAAGAGCAAAGTGAAAGATAGATAGAAAGGACAGAGAAGAGGAGGAGAAGGGCTTTCTGTGTGGTGGGAGTGAAGAGCCGGGGCGCTTGGAGCCCCCTGCATGGTGGAAGGGCATCCACGCAAGTGGGACAGCTCAATGTATAGTGAGCACCATTGTGATAGGCAGCAAAGAAAAGAAGGAGTAATCCCCCTTGCCTCAAAAGCAGCTCCTGCATATTCTATTTCTTGGCCTCACAAGACACTCTTCAGCAGGCAAAAATAACCCTTTGCTGTGTCTGCATGTGGTTGTTACTGACTAAATGTCACGCTCTTCACACAGTGCTTTGTGTCAAGAGGGGATTCAGAGTGTCACAAATCCATTTAACCAGCACATCACCCTATAAAAACAGCAGCAATGGAAATGAGACAAGCTGAGCTGTTATTTAGCATTGCCTGAGTACAGTGTGGTTCTGCGGCCAGCTTTTGGCCACAGCCAAAGCACACTGGGGTCAGGAGAGTCTTTTCATGGATTTCAGTAGGCTTGAAACATGCCCAAGAGATGTGAAATCAGAACTGAAGCACTCCTGGGGCTCACAGGGTGAGTTCATACGGACAAACCTGAGGTTCAGCAGCCTCATCTGTGCAGGGAACACAACAGACCTCTCTCCATGCCCGTCTTCCAAATCACTATCCTTCAGATACAACCGCTCTTAAACACAGTCACTCAATAGGGCTGGAGCTGCAACACCAAGTTCTACACGAGACCTGGCTGTGGTTTCATTGCTCAGGGAATGGGACCATCTAAAGCCCTGTAACAACCCAAAGAGCCATCACTTGTCTTTGCCTGGTTATTGTAACTGAGGGTGTGCTTCCATGCTCCTTTCCTTCAGCAGCAAAGCTGGCTGGAGGAGCTTCCAGCTCCTGGACTCTTCATCTTGTAGCTCCCCAGAGGTCTCCCAGAACAGTTATGTTGGAGCTCCCAGCATCAGCAAATCAGTCAGAGTTCAAAATAATCCCTCACAAATAGTACAAGAAAGTATTGTCAATCTGGACCAAACCTGGGATTTCTTCCCAAATCCAAGCTCTTTACTGCTTGAGTGACCACAGTGACCTTAATTCCACCACCTGAGGGTAGCACTTGGCATCCAGTTATCACTAGGCTGCTGATCTCTCTTTGACATGGCTGTCTCTCCTGTTGGGAAAATTAAGAGCCCGTACTAGATGCAAACCCAATTCCTCAGCCTTTGTACATCCCTGACAGCCGTATCAGAGAAATAAAGAGAGCTGCAAAAGCACTCCCTTAGGCAATCTGTGCATGCACTCTTCCATCACAATAACACTTCAGGTGCCTGTCCCTGCTGCGGTTATTGATTAGCTGTAAATTGAGGCAGTGACATTGAGACTGCAACTACAAGTTGCAGAGGACTATTAAAGGTTGGCATAGATGGAGGACGTGGGAAGTGGGGGCACCTGAATGGACAAACGCTGAGGAGCTGTAAGAGCGGCATCCAGATCAAGTCATTGAGATCCCAGCACAACCATGGGCACTTCCCACATATCTGCACTGGGGAAAGAAAAAGGACAGAATAAAAGAAAGGAAAACATAAAAAGGGGCATTTCAATTGTCCAGAACCTTCTCAGTAGTAGCAGATAGAGCACTGTTACTACAGACAGAGAAACCTTCCTGCCAAACTAGGGTCAGGAGTTTTCTATGGGTATTTTACATGTTACAGTCACTGAAGTAAGAAGGCCACATGAGGAAAGCCTCTTAGGTATTGAGCATAAAACACACAGGCACCTTCCTCCACGTACAGCTTGAAGAACCTGGGTTTGGGAAGTACAATTTGTTCTGTTTTACGGACACACTGAGGAACAAAGGTATGCTCCAGGTCCTACCAGCGCTGTGCAACAGAGCGGGGTGTGAATTGATGTGTCCTCACTCAACATCGAACTCCTCACAACTGCACTGCTTCTTCCGCACACACAGGACCCGTTCCTTCAAACCTTCCCTAAAAGCTTCCTTAAAGCAGATTCCCACTCCGGTCAAGGGTACAGTGTTTGCAGCCCCAACCACGCTCTCTATTATTCTTTTTCTATAACTCTATAATACTCTATATTATTCTTAAAGTTGTTTCATGCATGCCAGCAACCACTGCCATGTTACAAAGACCTTTTACAGGGAAGACGAGGTCTTTGGCTGAGTCACCCTCATGTCAAACAGAGGATGGGGTATTTTTGCTGACTCCAGCTGATGTCAGCCCAACTATGTCCCATTATCTCTAAAGCAGGGATGGAAAGAGCAGTCTAACATTCCTGGGAGGCAGTGAGGACAGCTGACATGGACATTTGTGTTACCCGAGGGCTTTGGGGCAGGAAAGAGCTGTGTGTCAGCTGTTTGTAGTGACTGCTCATGCACATACTCACATGTATACATTACATGTATTTATAGCACACTAAGAGGCAGTAGCAAATTCTGTCTGCCCCTTGCTTATGTGCAACACTCCAACTAAACAAATACCGAAGGTGGAGTGAAGGAGCCGTATCTGGGCTTGGTGTGCCTACAGCCGTGTCAGCTCACCCTGAATATGGCCTTCAAGATATGATGCACCTGAGCTGCTAGACCACATTCTTAGATATACACACACGTGTGGTAAGTTATGACTGATCCGTTTCCCCGCTGGACATTCTGACTTCAGACACAATTGTGCCCACACACAGTAGCACAAGGACTGGAGAGACCAGGACTGCATCTTTCACTTAATCTGATCGAAAGTGAAGGCAAACCTGGGGCTATATATAGCAGGAAGACATATATATATATAGAGAGAGATATATACATAGATATAGATATATATATTCCTCTTGTGATGCCACCAACCTGTGAGGGAAACCACCTTCTGGAGGTGCCCCTCTCTACTGTCTGTAGATGGAGAAGGGACCTGCAAGCAGGCTCCTAGATTAGGGACCTCAGTGAAATGGGACAGATAAAGGTCTTTGAAGTTTTGTGTTCTTTTCATTAAACAAGAATTAAAACTGAAATACCAAGTTACCTGGATCCAAAAATCCATGATAAATATTAGTTTGAAAAGTTCCATGAACAATTCCATTTTCCAGAGGTGAATTCTGAGAGATCCTTGTACAGCATTGGTATGAAACCAGATCAAAATCCAAAGCTTTTGTGTGTTAAGACAGGGGGTTGAAACCAGGTGAGTTAAGTTCACTGCCTTAAGAATGAAACTAGAAAGGCTGCTCTATACAACATGGAATTAAGGTAACTCAATAATGCTTTACTTGTGCTATTTGGTATTTAGGCTTAAATACGTGGGATGGTTTCTTTCTTTGTTTCTTTCTTAGTAAGAGTTTTATACTCTATGTGTGAACACTTTCAGATTGATTACTACAGGAGAAGTGTATACAAAAACTTGCACAAACCTGAGAATAAAACCCCTGTGCTCCAACATCAGCTATTTCAAGTTGCCTGTAGAGAAGAGCCTGTGAGTTATAGCCCTTGGAACTTGTAAAGGACTCAAAGGATACTCTTTAGGAAGGCTGAAACAAGACATTTGCAATACATTCCAATATTAAAGCAGCCTCGAAGGGGTGGCCATCTACACAGGCTTGAAATACAGCAGAGGTTTGTGCAGCCCTCACTACACACGAGCTGAATCTGCTCAGTTTCGAACCCTCCAGCATGTGTTTCACGAGGTACCAAGTGCAAAACGCCTGCAACTCTGTGCCTTCTCCTCACATCAGTGATGCTGCATGATCCTTGGTGGTGTTTGGGAACCCCAGAAGCCATCTGGAGCCACCTGCTTGGGATAACCCTCCATGTCTCAGTTTTGGAGACCTAATCTGCACAGCTATCTGCAAGTCAATGTTTTGGCTCTGGGCTCACAAAGATTCCTTTAAACAAGCTTGAACAGATCCAATTCCCACCATCAGGTTTCTTCCCTCTGAAACCAAACCATTGCCCTTCCGAGAACCTAGTTTTCCATAACGGTGCTTATACAGACATCCTTTATATCAGAAACAGCTGTGAGATCTTGGTCTCTGCTTCTAGGAGTGCTTTATATGGGGTTTATTTCTCAGAAGGCTTCACTGGTGATAAAGTTCTGGAACTACAACCATTCAGTGTTGGTACAGCTACTGTACAGTTTGGAAGCAGCACAAGTGGGCGTAATTCAAACCAGATATCCATTAGAACTCGTATTTATGTTGAGATAACATAAGAAAGAGAGGCTGTATCACCATATGGGGGCTCTGATGGTAATAATGACCCTTGCTCATTACTGTGCATTCTTATCCCCTTTTCTTGCCCTCCATTACCCCGCTCACTGAAAACCCACCAGCTCAGAGCCTAACTTTTCAGCTCAAGTGGCAAGGCTTGGTGCCGGCTCCTTTGCATGCTCAAGCCCCATCCTTGGCAGCAGCCAGGAATAGTTCCCATCAAAAGATGATACTGTTTGCTCTCTCAAGCGCCAAGAGACTCAACACGTGTGTGTCCTGTGAATCCCGGCAGGCGCCGCCTGCAGCGGCTGTTCCTATCTATTCCTGCCAACTGCCATGACTTCCTTCAGCTGTGGGACACTGCAGACACCACGGCACTGAAAATAACACTGGCGCTTACCTGAGCTGCCGGTGCCTTCCGATGCACTTCGGGATGGTTTTGGGTGGCTCTGTTTGCTACTTGTTCGTACAGCGACCGAAGGAGGAACAGTGCTGCTGCTGTCGCCACGGATGGTCGAGAGATCCTGCATGCTAAAGCTCCTTAGTCTCTCAGACAGGGCCCCCTGTCCCTGGTTAAACAAGGAAGCAAAGAACAGGCACAAAAGTTAGAGCCAGCAGTGTGTTTTGAGCCTTTCTTCTCTTTGCTCATTGAAATGCTGGTCCAGTAGCCTCGGGAGGACAAAAAACAACTTAAGAGCATCATTTCCCTCTCTTTGTTCTCCTTTTGGGTGGTTCTATGCACAGAATCATTCAAATTTTAGTCAGCAAGCATCTCTGATTCTTCAGTGCAGTCATTTGAGCTCAGAGCAGCCTTGGCCACATCTAAAGGAGCAGGATGTTGTGGTGTCTTTCTAGCAGGTACTTTTCTTCCCCAGGATCTGAGTGAAATCAGTGCTTGGCTTCAGAAATGCAATTGTCTGCATCAAAATGACTCCCTTTAAAGTTACCATCTCTGATACTCACCCATCCTTTCTCAGTCATACACAGAATTTCCTGAGGAATTGGACGGTAATAAATAATGTTAAATGCAAAGGAAAATCCCAGTGCTTTTCCATGCAGCTTAAGGAAGAAATAAGCACAGTATGTTTCTTTCTCTTTAGAGTTTTAGACAAGCTCTCAATCAGGCTATAAACCACACTGTTTGGTGAAAGGAATGTAGCTGTTGTTGTAAAGGATGGGTTGGTTAAAAGACACCTTACATTAAAACCACATCCCACAAAGGAGTTGTCTGTAGGTATACATTTATATTCTATAACCTTCACACTACACCACTGCTATACAGTAAGAGTGCCGGCAAATACAACCAAGACAATGTGTCCTTCTCTGTTGGCTACGTTAGGTGACATTCAGACTATAAATAGCGAAACTGATAAAAAGTACATTTAGGTTTTAACATATTGTTGGAAGGGAGAGTCTGAAACCTACTTCATAACAAACAGTCTTGAAACAAATACTGAAGCAAATACATGGAGCACAACTCTAAACTTATTTCTGTTAGTGTAAATTAAGAAGAATTTAATGGATGTGTCAACTGAGGTGAAATCAGAAAGATGGCAAAAAACAGCACATACTGCCCTGTTTAACAAAAGAGATAAGGCACATCACAGCAATTCACACGCCGCTGGCATTTAGACTTGTATTTGTCAAAGCAGTACATCACAGTATCACAGAGTGGTTTGGGTTGGAGGGAACTCAAAGCTCATCCAGTTCCAACCCCTGCCACGGGCAGGGACACCTTGCACTAGAGCAGGTTGCTCCAAGCCCCTGTGTCCAACCTGGCCTTGAACACTGCCAGGGATGGGGCAGCCACAGCTTC
>JAOEHY010050293.1:9877-20794 GCA_025447955.1 Psilopsiagon aurifrons
AAGGCCAGGCTGGACATAGCCTTGGGTGATATGGTTTAGTGTGAGGTGTCCCTGCCCATGGCAGGGGGGTTGGAACTGGATGATTTTGAGGTCCTTTCCAACCCAAACTGTTCTATGATTCTACAATCCTGTTGAGCAAATATGAATCATTTGTTAATTGAAGAGTTCAGTTTAAACCATTGTCACTATGACTATGATCTCAGTAGATGGAAGGTAAGTCCTTCCAGATTTCAAGAAGCCTGGAGAAAGGTGGAGATCAGCTTCCTTCTTTTTTCTCAGTGCATCTTAAAACATCAGGTATCTGAGCACAGATGCTTCTGGAGGTCACACTGTACCTCACCCTTGAAGCCACAGCAAAGACAAAGCACCCACTTCCCCATGCCCACGGTAATCACCACAGCCCCCTGCCCCTCCAGATGAGGGCAAAGCCAACCACCATGCTAAGGGCTTGTATGCAGGGGTAACATCTAAAGTCGTAAACCACCCCCGCCTTGGGACAGCCTCACTACCTTCAGCTGCAGAATTTGCTTCCTACCACCAGCTGAAGTGGGCATCTGTAACACCCACAGGCACAGTTCAGAAGAAGTCAAACACAGCACCCAGCAGACAGGGCAGCCAAAAACAAGAGGTACAAAATAAACCCCAAATCCAGAGACAGGCCACCAACATGACTAAGGACCTTCTCCAACCCCTTTCTACCTGCTCTTAGGTAAACAAAAGTTGCTTTTTTAGAAGCACAAAGAAGTGCTTTGGTATCACTCCATTAGACAGAGCTCGCTGTTGTTAGCTGCCAGGCTTGTGGTGGAAGGGAAGGTGTCTGCCCAGCTGCAAGCACCACCATGAAGACACAGGCAAGTTATTATGAAAAGCAAGTCAACTTTTCACACACAGATAAAGGATAACAAACATTTCATGGCTGTGTTTCAGATAGTTAAGATCTTAAACAAAACCATAGGAAAGCATGTTACTAGTTAAGCTATTACAGCAAATGAAATGTAATTGAAAATGATGTCTAACGGGCATTAAATTTAACTAAATATACATCAGTTCCACAATCATCATAATACATGGTTCTTATGACAAAACTTCTGTGGACCATAAAAGCACCCCTGATAACTCTGAATATTAAGCTGAGGTACCACAGGCATCTTACAGTTCATATAAATAAAGTGCCTCCTGCAAATAATCATGGTTCCTTGGGCGAGAACTGCTGCATGATTAACAGAGGTCCATTATAAAGGCAATACATAACCCAGCTCCTGCTAGTAGTCACTGCCACATCAGACTGAGTTTCTATGGCAACCAGGGAGGAAAATATAAAGCAAATTACAGTTAAATGAAAATTATTCTCCATGACAATATATGTTAATGCAGGAACATTTGCAAGGCCATTCTGGATAAAATGTTTACATTCACACATGTGTTTACTAAAATAAATAAAAGGCAGGCTGGAACTGCTAATGGATCATCCATCTATAAAGATCAGAGACTCCCTTCTCTCCCTCCCCACCAAGTTTTAATATATGCAGAATAAAATTATTCAAGCTGATAGAAAACAAACCACCTCAACAAAGGTATCTGCACATTCAGATAGAGCATATCGTCTTTAAAAAACAGGTTTTACAAAGACCTAACATGTACGGGTTTGGATGCCGAGATCCTTTGATTTTCCTGGCTGTAAACAAAGAGTACATTCATACCTCCCTATCCCAGCAGAAAACGCATTCAACGAGAGGCGAAGTCACTCAGAGTATTTATAGAGATTTGACTGGAATTGGAATAGCGACTTATCTTAAATCAGCTGTAAGTTACTTATTGAAACCTGAACAGGGTTTTATACCTCAGAATTGGCAGCACTGACTACAGCAGTATCCTACACCTTACTGGGGTTTAAAAGCAGCACAGGTCAATGAGAACCTGTTGTCAGATACTTTTATGAAAGCCCACATTTAAGGCTTGAAAAGGTTTGCCTACTCTCCCACCATTATCACTCGGCCTAAGCAGTCCTTTGTTTTTTTAGGGAATCTACCTCTGGTTTTAAATATCTCCTGAAGCACAGGTGAAGTTAATTGGAATGAGGCGCATTCAAGAGGCAGCCACTTGGTTTATTTTAACTCACTTTGCTCGTGCCCCAAAAGAAAAGCCCACAGAAAAAAAGTAGGTTATAAACCAACTTACAGTTTCTTTTCCACTGTGAAGCGCCACGTTTTAAGAACAGTTTAAAATGCTGCACTGGAAAAAAGCTCCCTTCTCAGTCGCGTTTCACGGTTCCCCCTGCCAAGTTCCTTTCCCATGGAAATGGTCTGCCTGTTCCGTGAGCAGCACAGGTGCAGGTCTCTTAGGAAGACCCAGAAAGAGCACAAGGCACTTTTTGAACCCGTTTCAGTGAGCTGGGAACACAGAGGACAGCATTCACTCCGCTGGCACATCCGAACTCACTCTAAACACGCTCCCACTGACCTCTGCATCTGTCTCTTGCCTCCACCTACAGAACAATACTTGAATCATGAGGATCATAACTTTTTATGACAGTGGGAAAACTGCAATATTCTCCACAAGTTCGCTCCACCCTGCACATAAAACTGCTCCTAGGTTCAACCATAAAGCAAACCACCTTCTTTGAAGCTCAACTTGAAGCCGAACTGAAAAAAAAACCTGCCTTAACGTTTTGCATAACCACCCTCGCGGACAGCATCGCTCCTTAGTCATTTAGTGTGAGTGTTGACAAAAGCAAGCTAGGTCAGAAAGGATCTGGGTAACAAAACTCTTTACAGGTGAGCTCAGGTTACCCACAAACACCAAACGCACACACCACCAAATACATTCCAGTCATGCTCCGCTTTCCCCGAGGATCGCTTGCTGCAGAGCCCACAGAAGCATTACCATTATCATTCCAATTGATGTTGTCACTGATCCACGACTCCCTCTACCTTCCTCTCTCCAGCCATATGCAGACTATCTCTGTGCAACACAAACAGCTAGAACCCTCAGACTAAAAAGCAAATAAATAATAAATCTGCAATGGAACCACCGTAGCAGTCACTGGGATCCTTTCAAAACCTTCCCAAATTGGTAGGATCGGGTTTCCACTGAAGCTCCTTGCTGCATGTTGAGCTGGAGGGGCTGAATGCTGTTTTCACAAAAGAACTTCTAAAACCACAGGCTGCATGTCTGCACCAGCAAGTATTTATATTCTGTGCACACATCAGATTATGCGTACACCATCCTCGCTGGGCTTCAAGCAGATGAATCCTACCAGACCCAGCTACCTTCCCTGTGCCAGACCTATCGGGTCATGTACCCTGTTTCCTGCTGATGGGCTCCCACATCCTTTTATGGAGAGGTGGCTTGCTGTGCCAAAATGCATCCTCATCAGAACAGTCATCTCTGTAAACACAAGCAAATGCATGCTTACATGAAGCCGAATTCTAGAGCAAGCCAGGCAGCTCACAGCTCTCATGCCCCAGCAAGCAGCAGGAGGTTCAGTGGGAAGCCAGGCTGCTAGGCAATACTAAGCATGCAACACTGCCAGCAGACCTCCCATGCACCCTTCTCTACTGCAAGCTGCATCGAGTGAATTAGCACCAGATGGACGAGATAACAGCTCTGAAGAGACTCTCTGAAGGATTCTTGCGGATTTCAATTACCTGCACTGCTCAGTAAGAGTAAATTCTGCCTACAACTATTACTGGTAATGTCATAGAAAAGAGCCCCATCGCTCATATCCAGGATGAATCCATAAAAGAGGAAGATTCAAAGAGCTGATCTAACCAGAGACAGCAGCTGGTCTCAGGGATGCAGCAGAAGTAATAAGCCATTACCAGTACACACAACAGCAGCCCTAGTGCTAACAGCACCCCCAACTCTTATCCCCACGCCCCCAAATCCTTCACCTCTTGATGCTACCGCAGCTTCACTCTATTTTCAAGCCCTTTCCTCACAACATGCCAAAGAAGGCCCAGATCTCAGGAGAGATATGAAGATGCAGGATGATCTCAGAGAGAGGGAGAAAGGCAGAACAGACGGGAAGGAACATCAAAAGGCAGACAGGCTAAAATTAGAGACAACAATCCTGTATGAGAAGGACCAAGGCAAGAGCAGAGTACCAAGCATAACCTGCATCAGATGAGGCTTCTGGGAAGGGGGAGTCACAGGCAGAAGGGAGAAGAAATATTATGGTGGCTGAAGCAGGGGAAGCTAGCAGACAGAGCGCACTGCAGAGTAAATTCAGGCATTTCAAGACTATAACCTGCAGCCTTCTAACTAAGAAGCACTACTCAACACACCAGGAAAAAGCCACAAAGGTGACTTCCCGTCTCATCTCTTCTCCCCTGGATGAGAGATAACTCAAAGGCAACCCCCGCTCTCACCACAGAACGAGTTTAACACCCTGCTACCAGCACTGATCACAGAGGAAGCAATTTAATTTGCCACCATCATGCACAACAGAGAGCAGTTGAGTAAAGCAGGCCACTTCAAATCCCAGCCAGAAAGCCAGAAGCCTTCTGGACTGCTGGCAAAACAGAGGGCATCAGATCAGAGACCAGGACAGTCACAGTGCAGGGCCCCAACACATACCCAGAGACAGGCCACAGCAAAGAAGGAAGCTAGAGAAGATAGAGCAGTTATCTGCTATCCTCACTTCCAAAACTAGCATATTCTCACATGTTCTTTCTTGAGTAGTAGGACAAGAAACCACAAGAGATGGAATAAAAAGGTCAACATTTAAGGAGAACAGGCTTTCATCTTCAAACCTGGCTAATATACTCAACGCTTGGACTGCGAAAGGTAAAGTTTTACACACAAAAAAAGCCCAGGCTTGCTTCTTACATATCCACGATCTAGCTTGGATAATGTATTTGCCTGTGCCTCACTGCAAGATGAAACCAAGGAGACAGCTAGCCATGGGAAGCAGCCAAACACTGTAACTAGAGCACCAGCTCACCCAGTGGTATTTAAACAACCGTAGCCCAGCCATGAGCAGGATGTTTGTTTCCCCCACACAGCTCCCCCCTTTCCTGCACCCACCTATAGTTCTTCCCAGCATCAGCATGGCTAATCTCATCCATCTATCTAAAGATATAACGATAGCAGCACGTTATAAATAGGCTAACTTCTCCAGTCCATGCGAGGCCTGACGCAACGGTCGGTGCAGCAAGCAGTGTGTGTTGTTACGACAACAGTGACATTTCACAATCCCCAACAGCCTGCAGAACATGGAAAACACCAGACCGAAAGTGTAAAGTCTACCCAAAAGATTACTGCTTTTCACAGGACACGGTCACTGCCACAGTCAGCAGGATACCAGATCCGTTGCCTCCTCCCAGCTGAAGACAGCTATCAGGAGACCATTCCCAATGGAAAACTTCTTGGAACTTTATCTCGGCTCCTCCTGGACCTAACTGGCCTGCAGAACACCCAGCTACTTATTAGTAACTTGGAGCTCGTGGTACAACTTGTTTACACAGAGCGGGTCATAGGATAGGCTGGAAGGTGTAAGCAGGATATCGTTTTATGGCTCTGAACTCCTGCCCAGATAAGCTGATAAGGCTCCATGTTTAGGGGGAGGGGAAGCTTTCATGTGTACTGTATTTAAAATGAAGGTGCATCCTAAACTGTAGTTAAACATTTTATACTTAATAATGAAATTTCCATTCACATTATTTTCCTTTAAAGCCATTTAATGTTTTTTTTTAGGAGTTCCTAATTACACATCCTTTCATCTCCTACCAAGATACTCAGAGTAGCACAGCATGACAAACCCCAGCCCTCCAGCCTCTTGCTGCACAGGCTGTGGAGCCTTCAGGGACAGGCTGCCTCTGGACTGTGGTGAATTTTTCAGAGGGTAACGTCTCCCTTCTTTGCCCTGCCCATGACACAGCTATGGCAGCTTTATGCTGCTCTGAAGGTAAGTCTTTTTGACCTTTTCTATACCGAAAAGCTGTCAGTCTTAAAAAAAATGAATTACAGCTTGTTCAGGGTTTGCTTCCTCCGCCATTACCCACGGCCATTTAGCCCCCCCCTCCATGACACCCAGCCAACCGTTCAAACAAGCATCGCCTTCATTTTCTCAGAGCAAATCCAACACAACGCAAGAGGAAAGCAGATGCTTCCTCTCTGCTCGCAGGTGAGAAAAAACACCTCAGTACATAGCCGAGACAAAGCTTCTTTTACACATACAGAAGTTTCCTACCCTTTCCAATTGCAAAGCCTGTAAATTTTGATGCTGAAGAAACAGGCACCCATTTCAGTCACATATGAACCCAGCACAAACACCTTGCACCTACCAGCAGAATTAATATCTCAGTGTTTCCACAAAGTATCGAAAGATGTAACCTTTGGTTTACTAATACAAACGCAATATACACAATCAATAGCTTGCTCCTGCCAACGCAGGAAATACTCATCGGATAAGTTTGGTTTTCTTAGAGACGTGAAGAAAGGCTGCCTACAGATTTTGAGAGGATAAATAATTCAATGCATGAGTGCCAAGAGCAGTGCTGCACACATCCATATGGCAGGGACAATGGAGACAGTAATATATGCTTCACATCACCACCCTGACAGTGACTTCAACCCTGACCTAGAAAAAAACATCACTTTCTCTTGGCTACAACAGCTAATTCACTCTCCATCACCACTACCCTGCAACGCTAAGGACTACCACACGCTCCTCATTTACACTGGGGCAGCATCTCTCAGCTCTTCGGCCTTCGTAGACTAACTGCTTGCAACAGCTATGCTGCAGCGAGTGGAACCACTTCCATGATGAACTTCAAACATGAAAATGACCCCGAAGAGATGTAGGTTTCAGAAGCAGTCTGCAGGAGCTCAGGCCTTTTTCACTACCAGAACTGAAAGGGGCAGAGAAACCCAGAATGGTTTCTCATACACGAGGCCTGGCAAGAGAGCAGGCACAGGGAGAGAGGGGAGGCTGCTCCTGCTGACGGCAGTTCCCAATGGATGCCAGACCACGTACATCATGTCAAAGGCTGGAAGAGCAAAGAGGCTGATCGCTGCGGAAGCCTCCCCACCACAACCCTCATGGCCTGAAACCCTGCAGCTGCACTCACTCTGCGCTCCCGAAATTAACTGTGCAGATGCTACCTGCCCCACAGTCCTGTTTTGGTGGCAATTTGGTGATTTCTCTACATCCTTCAGCATGGGGAAAATGTTAAAGAATAAAGAGGAAGGAACCCAAAATACCTGATATAATTAACTGCACCTTCTAACAGGATTATTTCCTTTCCTGACCCCAATTACTCCTTGAGTTTATTAAAAAGAACTTGTATACGCAGGAATGTTAGCACCCTGAAGAATCACGTAAACAGAAAAAAGTCTGAGGGCACCATTATAAACAGAGTTAATGCAACTCAGTGATTGGAAATGGATCTTGAAAGCTGTCAGATCAAAGCAAGATCTTTCTCGTGTAAGGACTGCATTACCCTTGGAGCCACAGAGCTAATACCATCTATAAAAATATTTTGCTCAAGTAAGTTAAGAACAGCAGCGTTTCATCTGTCAAAAGGTGCAAGGCTTTTATGGGATTAGCCATTCCACAAACAGCGTAAAAATTAGAACAGCTTTCTAAAAGCCCTCAGCTCAGCTGACAGAGACTACACAGACCAACGTGTGCGCCTGCTTTCTTCACACACGCTACATGCCAAACAGATTTTTCACTGCTATTAGCATTTAAGCTGTTTTTTATATATATTTTTTTTTATATGCACTTGTAAAAGATTACAAATTGGCATCACCTATAACCAGCCACAGATGAAGCCTGCACCACCACCCAGGCTCAGCCAAATTAAATACCAAGCGATAGCACAAGAAAATACATCAGAAAGCACCAGTTCTCACACAGGAAGGCTTGGAAATTCCAGGTACAGCTGAACACCCTCCAGAGCAGCCCCCAGACTGCCGGTGCTGACAGCTTCCCCCCCTCCTCACAGCAGGATACTGAAGACAGCATTTTGCCCAAGCGTATTAAGGCTCTGGCTGCACAAGCCCATACGGTTTAGGATGCCTGTGATTTCAGATAATTGGCTACACCAGCTTTTCCCTTCAACATTCCTGAGAGCATTTTTATGACCATGCATCAGTGACATACAAATTACATAAGACTTGGCGGAGAATCCCATCTCTCTGCACCCTTGGATAAAGCAGCTCCATCCCTGCCGCCGATCTCTCGCAGGAAAAATGGAATATTTCAAAGCCACAAACAAATCACTCCTGCAAAGTGTCATGCAGACTGGTTTAAATTAGACGGGGTAAAAATACATGCGGGCTTATCACAAAACACTGAAATCTTTGCTATGGAGACACCAGTTTCTCTCCACAGCCTTTTACAAGTGGAATACCTACAGTTCTGGCTCGCCTCGGGGGGAGCAGACAAGGCACCTTTACTACAGGCCCATCAAGGAAACACGATTAGAATAACAACCACCATGTAAATATTTCCAAGTATTATTTGCTTTGCTGTACTGGAAAGCAGCAGTACCTGTCACTACTTGCTACGTACCTAGCAACATTAAATCTTAATACCGGAGAAGAATTTCAATCGACGAGGCCAACAGTCAAGCCTGAAATTCAGGTGCTGCTCAGGAGGCAGGAAGAGGAAGAGGGGCTAACCCTCGGGAGGGAGCCTCGCTCAGTCATTTCACAAAATGTAATTAACCAGCTCCTGTGCATTTCCTTCCCTCGGAGAAGGATTTCTTCACCGAGTAATTAGACTGTCCCAGTTAAGACTCAAGTCACCACACAATATATTTTCCCCCCAAACAAAGCTTGGAGAAAATTCAAGTGCTACTTAAAAAATACTGCAATTTCCTCACAGTGACTTAAAGCCCTTCCTAGTTTTTGCCTTAGTCACTGCATGGATCTAGATCTAACTGAAACCCACAACTAACTGAATTAACTGAAACTAAGACACGCACACACACACCCCCCCAATCCTGGTTTTACTCCTATATTCAAGACACTCCATTATTACACAGCATTGCCTTCTTTTAACATATAGAAAAACACGAGGTAAAAAAAAAAAAAACCAACACAAAATCAACTGTCCTACTTCAAACACATGTCCAAAGGCCACAACATAAAGACACAGATTAAATGCTCTAAAGATATACTTGTCAGGAACCTTCCTTTGAAGTATCTGCAGGAAACACTGTCATCACGCAGCCATGTTACAATTACACAGTTAAAATAATCACCACCAGTTGTGAGCAGTCCATCTGGTTTACTGAAAGGGAGCACTGCTGGTACAGTATTGATTAACACGACTAGTCTTCACTGACCCTAGAGAAATACATTTGTCTGCTCTACTGAACAGCGGAAGAACACTGCATGACACTGCGAGATGCTTCGGTTTGTTTAGAAGTGGTTTTGGGGACTCAGTTGATGAAAACGTAAGTAGAAAATAAAATCATTTTAACAGGTTGTCTGCTAGAGACGAAGGAAGAAATGAAGCCTAGTGCTCTGCTGGAGGGCTTTTTCTTTTTAGGGTATTCTGGGGGTTTTCTTCCCCTACCCAAAACAGACATTCATAATGGACAATCTGCATTTTTAAGTCTGAGAAAACACTATTACGATATCCTAAAAACAAAAAGCAGCGCATTTAAAAAAAAATCGTTTCAGCCTAAGCCTTTTTTTTTTTTTTAATTAAATGGGGATAGGAACAAGAGTTCATTTTTAAAAGCAGAAGCAGAACTGAACAGTAAAACCAATTGTGAAACTCTAAATGTAACATCTCCAGCTCGCAGCCTGTCAAACCAGCAAACGCTTCCATGACCAGAGCTCTTGTCATCACTGTTGCAAACAGGAACAAGGCAAAACCAGTCGGGCAATGGTCACAAGGGCAAGAAATCAAAAGCCTTACACAGACTCCAACTCCAGCACGTTGCTGGCTGTATGGGCAACTCAATGTGCTGTGACTTTCACAAACCAAACCCTCAGCACTTACTCAGACAAGTCTGGAGCTGATGCAAGTCCCTGCTAGCCCTACAATACAGGTTCACAGCAAACCCCACAGAGGCCCAGATCGCCCTTTTACAGGGAGGACGCAGACAAGATGTGCCCTGGCAAGTTCTATCCTTCCCCGTGCTACCTCCTTTAGGACTGACGGGTTCTCACAGAAGCAAAGAGACCTGGAGCACCTCTGCATAAAAAGCACTGAGCTCCACAAACTCCAACACACCTTGGCAAGAGCAGACACAGGGACACACAGGGCAGCACAGACACAGCTGCACAGCACAGCTCTGCCTTGGGGACAAGTAGGGGTACACCGTGAGGGTAACTGTGCTTCAGAAGCAGCTCTAGCAGAGCCCTGAGCTCACACCCTAGGAGAGAGATCCTCCACAAAGGGAGCTTCACACAGCAGAAAACAGGTCACACAGCTTCAGGGCAATGCTTTGCAGGCCCAAGGGAAGGAGGTGCCTGAGAGCTTCCCTGCTGAGACACAGAAGCCCGCTTTGGTTCCATGCAGGATTTTAAGCCCTTTCACCACACACCACCACAACCACTTAAAAGTGCTCCAACGCACACCTTCAGCTGCCAGTAAATCAGTAAATCCACTTGGTGAAACGCCAACTTTTCTCTTTTTAAGTTAATCAAGGCAAATATTTAGCTCCTGGTAAAGCACACACAAAAGAATGTATCAATGCCATTAGAAAACAGGCGAGAGTTAATCTGCTTTTGCACCTCCGTGACTCCATGAAGCGTTTCCCCCCTCCCAGAAAAAAGCAAAATGAATGGCCTGATTATACAAAAATGTTTCATTTTATGAACCAGAAAAAAAAAAAAAATACATTTAATTCCAAGTTCCTTAAATTTATATAATCTCAGGGAAGCACACAGCCTTACACATTAACAAGATATTTTCAGCTAAAAATCTTTGCCTGCACAGGAAAGGGGAAA
>JAOEHY010050294.1:0-37832 GCA_025447955.1 Psilopsiagon aurifrons
GGGGAGCATACTTACTATCTTAACCAGCTGCTTGTTTGATAAATGTAGATGGCCTCACTGCAGCCTTCCATCAAAGGTAATTAACTGCTTTAATGATGTCAGATTTGTGAATTGTACAATGCAAAAAGCAATGCAAAGCAGATTCGGCATGTGTCTGTACCCGGTATGTATGTACAGTGCCTGCCAACTAAAGAATAACCAAGACTACAGCTTCTTCTAGCCTGAGATATCAACTTTTATAACTTATTTAAACAAATAGCAACTTTGCATGAATTACGTCTTGGGGAAAAGGAAGGTCAATAGGTTTTAACTTTTAAAGCGTGGTATCAGAAGTATACAGAAAACCATTTCTGGCTGCACTTAATTTGGGGTGGGTGGAGGGTTCAGCTCTGTTAATACATTTAAAGGGAAAACCCTTTTAATTTAGTTCCTGGGGAAAAAAAAAGTTACTATTTTATGAAGTATTATGTGTGTGTGCGGGGGGCGGGGGGAACCCCACCGCCTATCGTGATAAACTTGACGAAAGGGTAGAGCATGTGTTAACCACGCTTGCACTTGCAAACACAATGGAAGCATCAGTGGGAGAGCCCCAGAGAAGGGAGGTGGCGTGGGGCGAGAGGAGAGGAGCTGTGGGGTGGATAGGAGGCAGACAGCATGGACCCACATGTGGGATGCTGCCTGTGTCCCACTCCCAAGAGCTGCCCTTTCCTCTCCAGCCAAAAGCTCTCCCAGCACTGAGATGTGGCCGATGATGCTGAATGGGCCCACGGACCAGGCACTGGTGCATGGGCACAACCCCGGTAGTGCACTCAGTGCTGGGTTCCAGCTGGGTCCAGCCTGGAGGGAGCCAGAGGGGCAGAGTCCCAGTGTGTGTCCCAGCAATGGGGGGGGGGGGGAAAGGAGGATGGTGAAGGGCACTGTAGCAAGAGGCCATGAGTTTAATTAATTAACAAAATTTCTGTATGGGGCACTATATTTTTAAGAGTCTTTCTATGCTGTACATTTCTCCTGAAGCTGAAATAATGTACTGTTGATAGGGATTTTGTATAGTGTACAGAAATGGGCAGACTATTTTCTTGCTGCATTCAGTGATTTATTACCCGAGGCTCAAATAGACAAATATAAAGTGTTAAAGTTGAAAGAAAAAAAAAAAGACAAAAAAAAAAAAAAAAAAACCAAAAAAAAAAACCCAACCAAACCACAGAACAGTTTGTGCCTTTTTTTAGTTTATTTTTCTGTTGCTATAGAATCACTGCACTAAAACCTTTCCAGAGGGGAAAAAAAACAAAACCATGTCTCTTAATAAGGGAGGAATACGTGAAGCCGAAATTGAGTGTTGGTTTTTTTTATTGGGGTATTTAATTAAAAAGAATGTTGCTGGTTTTATTTGATACCTGTGCCTTTGTAATAACACTCCACATCCTGTCAGAAAAGCCAAACCTGGAATAAATCCCACCAGATCCCACAGATGCAGAAGAACCATCAGGTTACCAGTGTTTCCTTTTAATGCTTATAAACCTTAACTGATATTGCAGTACCTGATCGTAATGCCCTGTTGAGTTGCCTGCGCAGGAGGTGCTTTGGAAGGGTTCAGCTTTTGGGATGCTCTCTGCATTCCTCCCCGGGCACGCCGGATGCTGGAGATGCACCGATAAGGATTGAGTCGTTGCCACTTGGCCGGTAGCTGCTGAGGAAATTTATTCCCTTAAAACTTTGCTGGTTACTTTGTGACCAGGCTGCTTGGAAAAAACCCAGCTGGTTGCTCCCAGCTCTCCAGCCGGGACAGCTCATTCCTGCAGGAAAGAGATCGCTGCCAAATCAGATGGGCTTTGCTCTCCTTGGAAGATGTTTCGCCAGCCCCAGGCAGGTGAAACACCATTGATCCAGCCCTGGTTTTTGTTGGGAAGCCCATGCAGCTGCCAGAGGTGCAGCAGTGGAAGGGGGGTGCAGGACCTCTGGTGGTGTTGCTGCTTTTCTGTAGAATAGAATGCTCTGAATAGAATTAGACAAGGTTGGGCTTAAGTGCATCAAGTGATACTGTTGTTTAATTTGCATTCATGGGAAGCTTCCCTGAATGTGATAGCTTGGGCTCTGCTCTGAGCGAGGATGTCAGTGCTCTGCATGGCTCCTATGCTCTGGACCATGCCAGGCTCACCTGCTGCCTGGACCATGGTGCAGGTCACAAGGTGATGGGTTGAGGTTGAGCTGCCTTCGGCAGATCCATCTGCTCTGCCTCTTTTAGGATGTCCCATTGCCCTTTCTCCAGGCATGAGCATCCCTTCCTGATTCTTCACATCCCAGTTCAGCGAGTGATTGGGTGCAGAGCAGCACAAGATGGTTGTGGGTCCTGAGCTTGTGGTCTGGACCTACTGCCAGAAACTCTTTGAGATCCCGTTGCCAGTTGTTGAGTCCTAATTCCAACAGATACTCACGGCATGAGGTGGGATTTGTTTTGACTGTTTCTTCTTCCAAGGACACTTCTTGCTGGAGTTCGGGGAAGAGCGGAGCATGTCTTGCTCTTTAGCCTTCATTGGTGTGTGATGGGTAGTGAGACTGCTTCAGGTTTAGGCAGAAGATGTGTTGGAGATGTGAAGGAACTTCCCCAGCTGTGCCTGGTGCCTGTTTCCACCTTCCTGTGCTCACGGGTTATCAGATCATGAGCAAACTGGCATCTCAAGCACATACAATATTCAGCAATAAGCTCTGTGGGAAGCTGGGCCCCTGAACAAATCCAGGCCAGTAATGCTGAGCAATCAAACCAACAGAGAAAGTAATTTCCAATCTTACTTGAAAACCCTGAACTGATGTTTGTTGTAAATTCAGACTGTGTTTTCCCTCCGTGAAGCAGACAGCACTTGCAAGATGCTTAGAAACTGCAGTTGTAAATCATCTCTGCTGGGAGATGCGGAAGAGTTTGGGGCATTGCCATCAGCCAAAAGCCTTTCTTTGCCCTCACCTTGCTGCTGCTGTGCTGTCTGGGACTATTTCTGAGCAAGCCTTTACCTCTCTGAACGTGCTGCAGGCTGTACCCGCACAGGACCCAGCATCAGGAGCTGGGCTCTCCCCAGCATGGTCCATCTGCAGCACATACAGCTCAGGGAGCAGCCAGGGAAACTGAAGAGAGATTCATGGCCGTGGCTGTGGGACTTTCCAATGGGCCATCATGGAAGGGGACAGCTGACAGCACAGTCAGCCCTGCCAGGGAGAAGCAGGCTTGGGTTTAAAAGATGTTTGTTGGAAGCAGGATCAGTTTAACAGTGTTATAAAGAGGCTGCAAGGATGTTCGGTGCCCTTTGGATCCGAGGTGCAGTAGTGCACAGGATTGAGCTGGTTGGTGCAGGGGGGTGGCACAGAAGCAGGACCCGATTGAGCAGGTTGGTGCAGGGGCGTGGGGCACAGAAGCAGGACCCGATGCTGCAGAGGTGGTTGGACCCCAAACAAAGTGTCACAGCTCACAAGGCACAAGTCATTCTGCTGTGTGCAAAATGCAGCTAAATTCTTACAATGCAAAGGGCCAGCTCTGCACCTTGACTCGTTTCAGCATCACTCATTGATGAAGGCAGGAGTAAATGACACTGGGGACGTCTGTCCCCAGGGCTGGGGCCTGGACTGTCATTTCCCCCTGCATTTGACCCATGGGAAATGGGGGTGATACTTGAGGTCATGACACCTGAATTCAGTAATCCCTGTGTAGGAGCAGCGGGGCTAAGGGTCAGCAAGTGGCTGTTGGGGTTTGGATGTGCCTGCTGGGGTCCCCGTGCTGCAGGAGCAGAAAGTGCTGGGTGCCTGGTGAGGATCAGGCCTCTTTCTTGCTACAGCCAACTGCGAGAGCAAAGTCCTGTGGTCAGAATTCCCAAGGGAACGGGGGGTTTGCAGAGCCTCATCATGATCCTTGCTGCTGCCCGTGGCTCACCGAACACATCCGTGATGCAGGTTTGCTGCCTTTTAATTTGCCAGATTTGCTGTCTGAGGTGCAAATGGATAGGGACTGACTGCAGGGATTTCCAAATTGCCAAACACACAAAGGCAGGAACCGGCTCTGGTTACCTCTGAATTAACAACCTCATTTTCAGAGTGCTGGGAGCCTGTTTCATTAGCACTGGTGTGGTGCTGTTGGTATGCACTCTATTTAAAGCTTAATAAAGGCATTTTAATTCCGTACTAACTGGAGTCTTGTGGTGGAATATACCACACCACATAAAGAAAACTGAAGTAAGGGATGCAAACTGTTAAATAAGCTTTAAAATGCAAAAGGATTGTTTTATATTTTCTTTTTCTCCCTCAAAATAGATTCACACAACAAACACACAGATAAAAGAGGTGTGCTCTTACATCCCTCACTAATAGAGGCTATGCACAGAGATTATGTTTATCTCCCACCAAAAATCTGCTGCCTGAGTGGTCCTTTGGACTACCTTTCCTTATAAATCAAATAAGAGAATAATTTGAGCAAGAGTTTAGTTACAGCACAGTGACATTTAGAACAGTGAGCTCTAAGCCAGCGTTCGGAGGTTCGTCACTGTTTAAAATCACTGTTCGGTGCTGTCTTTGTATCACATGATGGTTGGCTGCGGGAGAGAATATGCTTTTAACATCTAAATAGTAGCAGGTGGACTTATTGAGACCAAGAGCATACAAATACCTAATGCAACTGTAAACTTATATACGAGTAACACGTTTGAAAGCTGAAGCAGCTTCTGCTATGTAAGCATAATGAGCATATAGCTAACGTTGTTTTCCGTTTCTTTTCCTCCAGAGCTTAGTCCTTCTGACCTGTAATCTGTATATTTGCTTTTCTAAACATGTAATTAGGTTTCACAGGGCACTCGTTGCTTTGTGAATTGTACTTCTGATTGTGCTGGGCCTTTAGCTTTAAGCAATTTGTGTGCTTGTGTTATTTGATTAAAGCAAAAGTCTTCTTGAGACAAATGCGGTAAAGGAAAAAAGAAGCTATTTTTTGGTGGTGGTCAGGAGATGTGTGGTGTGAATTTGGGACATATCCAATGTCAGTTGAAATAAAACCCAAACTGGAGCTAAATTGCTTACTGGAACTGCTCATGTTCAAGGCAGTGGCTGTTTAGATCATGGGTTACAGGCTAAACTCATGCCTGAATAGAAACTCGGATTTCCCCCGAGCAGTCTCTTACTCTGCATCTCCTCACCGTTGTACAAGACAGATGTGAAATTAGTCTTGTGTTTTCTATGTTCGGCATAGTATGTACTGTACTTTGTAACGGGAAGTGGCTACAAGTCCTCAAAGATAAACTAACATATTTAAAACAGCAATAATTACCACTGTAAAGCACGTGGGGAAGCGCACAGGGAGACTGCTAAAGAAGGTGATACTGTTAGGAACACACTGGCATCAGTGCTGCTATTGCACCTGGGGAGCAGGGTTAAGTACTAGGAAAGGCCATCAGTCTTTGACTTCACCTTGGTAGAGAATGTGCCCATGTAGGATCCCTCTGCCTGAATCGATCCTCGGTGGTGTAAGTCCTTACACAGTGCAGGTGTTTCACCACAGCTCTAGAGAGTGAGTTATCGCAATTGCATTCCTAGTGGGAGAGACAGACGCAGGGAAGAGCTGTCAGGGTCACACAGAGGAAGGCAGATGCTCACTGCCGCAGGCTTATGCCCTGGTGTGCTGTGCACTGCACTGGTGGGGCTCCACAATAGCGGAAAATAGAATAAATGAGTCCCCTTTGCTTAGAGGGGGAAGCAGAGTCAGCTCTGGTGCAAAGCTGTTTGCATACGTATTGGTACAACCCAGTTCCTGTAGCGTGGCAGGACGTGTGCGAGTTGTTAGCCCTTGGTGTGCTTTAGGCACTTGAGTTCCAGCCTACAAAGCGTTATCCCGATGCAGCGTGGTCTCTCCATCTTCCATTGGCAGAGTCCCGGGAGCCAGCCAGCTCCTGAGGGACAGAGGGTGTCCTTGGGCAGGGCAGGCGAGGTGCTCCGGGTGGATGACTTGTAGGTACTTAAGTTCTGTTCCTGATGGCCGCTGTAACTGTGAAAATTAACCAGACCTGCTGTGATAAATTTGGTTAAATAAGGTTTATTTGGTTAATTTTTTATAAGTGAAAACTGAAAAGATGAAAGAGAATTGTAATATGAGAGCAATTGCTGTAAATAATGTATGAATGAATAAAATCTAAAACTTATGTCAGTTCTTTCCTAAACTGTATTGCTGTCAAGTTACTGACACCATGGTATAGGCACTGTCTGCATCTTTTCCAGCTCCAGCATGGGCAAACACCACTCAATCCAGTACCCGTTGATAAATGGGGATGTATATGTGGGTCATGCATGTCCTTGGATTATATTTCCACACTGACTAATGCTAACATGTTCAGAGGTGTAAATGTTCTTGGAGCTGCAGGGCAGAACCAGCACAGGGGGCTCTGCCTAACCTCAGGCCACATTGCCTCCATTTGCCAGTTGACCATTCCCACCCAAAATCCCACCTGAGCTGAGGTAGCCCCAAGAAATGTCCTGTTGAAGCAGAGGACAAAATAAAACCACACAGTGTCTTTTCTCCTGCTGCCAAGGACATGAAGAGATAGAGCGATGAGGATGCTGAGGATGCTTTCATGGAGGAGATGCTTCTAGGGGGGTTCCCAAGCCACACAAAGCCCTTGTCTCTTCTCTGTGCTCGTGCGTTTCCTTTAGTTAAAACCAGCACAAATGGGTTGTTTGCACTCTTTGTGCATTAGACCTGCACAAAGAGGCTGTTTCTGATCAGCTCTTCAGCATCTCTGTGAGGCAGGGAAGTGTTAGTCCCAGTCTGGGGATGGAAATGGGGCTCCAGCCTTCGGCCCAACTAGATGCAGTTGGAATCAACTGATCACTGCTGAAATGGCCTCTTGGGATGTTTATTCCTGAAAAGCAGCAGACTGGCTCTGGAGATGACCCGGGCAGCACCCCCAGCAAGGGCACGGGATGCTGTCGCCTTCCCGATGCGGGCTGAAGCCTTGGGAAGTGCAGGGTTATCTGGGGAGCAGGCAGGCAGCGGTGTGGAGCGCAGGGTTAATGTCTTTGCCTTGTGTGGCTCTGCCCCCATCAGGTGTCTGCCTTATCCAGATGTGCAGACACCCGACAGCAGTGTCGCTCAGCAGAGGGGTACATAATGCTCCTCTGGGACTGATAGTGCAATGCTGTGAGATTTGGGAATTTGAGAGGGTTTTTTAGGGGGAACAGCTGTAAGCTCATGCACATGCACAACCTTTTGTTTTACATCAAAGCTACTAAAACCCCTTCACTCTCTGGTAAAGTAACAGGGACTTGCCAACAAAAGCTATGTAAGAAGCTGTGCTGTGAGTGCGCTGTGCCTTAAAGCACCTCAACTAGCTGCTGATTGGGCTCTAACTCTCCAGTAGGGCCTTACATCCTTGTCCTGGTCTCCTTTTCTTCCCCTTCACAATGAATTGCTTTAGATAAAACATGAAAGTTGATGGGGACAAGGACTTTGTCCCCATTCCCTCTGCTCCCAGCCACATGCCTCATGCTCTGCATGAGACTGGACCTCAGGATCCCTTCCCCTGCTGCAGGCTTCCCACCAAGATACACCTTAATGCCCCCTAAAAAGCCAAAGCAAACCAGTGGCACAAAACCACCCCAAGCTGTGCCCTCTGCTGTGGCCTCCCCTCAGTGGCTTGGTGCCCTCTCAGGTAAAGGAGGGGCTATGGCTGGAGCCAGGCAGGGAGGCCCCCAGGTCTAAAGGTTGTGCACATCCAGTCCACAAACCTGCTTTAACTTGGCTAGCCAGCCAAAACGTTCCATCTTCTTTCCTTTTCCCTTTCCTTTCTTCCCTTTCCCTTTCCCTTTCCCTTTCCCTTTCCCTTTCCCTTTCCCTTTCCCTTTCCCTTTCCCTTCCATTCCTCTTGCCAAGAGACAGAGCTCTTCCCAGCCACGCTGCACTACAATCCCACTGCTCATCCAGCTCCTTCCTGCTGGCTGTTCTATCAGGTCCACTGAGCCAGTGGTGCTGTGGCAAGCTCTGGGGCCCTCTGGCTTTCCCCCAGTCTCCCCTGTGTCCCTACAGCTGTGGGGCTTGGGATCATTTCATGCCCAGACTTCACCAGGAGTCACAAGCAGTGAGGAGCTTCTCCCACTGTTAAAGGACAGGAGGTCTCAGAGCTGTTGCAGTGGTTGGAAGGGGAAGGCTGAGCCTCCAAACCCAAGAAGATCACTCCAGAAAACTGTCCTAGGATTGGATGTTCTCAGATACGGATTTTGTTCTCCCTTCTCCTCCCTGGGTACAGAGCAGCTGAGCAATCCAAGAGGCGCTTGCACGGTGTTCAGCCCCTTTGGGACCCTTTTGGCCTGACAATAGCCCCCTGCCT
Organism: Psilopsiagon aurifrons; assembly: GCA_025447955.1. Lineage (NCBI taxonomy): Eukaryota > Metazoa > Chordata > Aves > Psittaciformes > Psittacidae > Psilopsiagon > Psilopsiagon aurifrons. The sequence goes on from JAOEHY010050294.1 coordinate 8,343, forward strand.
TGAAAATTAACCTCCTGCTACATGTAAAAGCTGCACAAACAGCTCAGTCTTTGCTGCAGCTCAGAAGGTGGGTGAGAGGAACCAAAACCAGGAGACTGTGCCAACCCTCTTACAGTTGAATGCATAGTGTATGCTAGGGGAGCAGGGTTATGCCTGCACTGTGGATGCCCTCAGGCAAATGTTGTCCAGCTAGCACTGCAGATAAATCCCATCAGGAATATACAGAGGAAAAGGCACGAAGAGAAGCAGTTCTTCCATTTTAGTGCACTTTATCCTGCAAAACATCACCTAAAATAACTTTGAGGTTAACCACAGGGAAGGAAAAACCCACATTACGCTTTATGTGATTCTGCTTCACAGTGCAAAGATCAGCTGTCTGTTCAAAATGTTCTCTAATGCAAGAATGAGGCCTAAAAAAGGCTTTTTGTTCTTATTAGCCTGTGTACGTGTGTCAATTCATCTAACAACTCATGAGAATACGTGTATTTCTATAATGCAGCATGTTTTCTCTTATGAATGTACAGATGTACATTATACATCCACCTCTCCCATTGAGGAAGAATCCAACTGGAGATACTCCCTTTGCATTGTGAAGTGGGGTTCAAATGACAGGGGAAATTATACTGACCTACCACTGCCTCTATTCCCATTAAGTTCTGTAGGTACTATACACAGCAGGAAGAAAATCAGCTCTGTGCATCAGATTCTACTTCAGATAATGTTAAGTGAGACACCAGTGTCTTGGGAGGGGGCTGAAGAAAGAGTGAACAAATGAAAAATGAAAAGCCTTGGGGGAAAAAAAAGAGAGAACCAAATCACACTGAAAACCCATTTCTGTAAATGCAATAGTGTGAAAACTTCCAGTAGCTGCTGTGCAGCTTTGGTTCCCAGGCAGCAAAACCTTGCACTCGGGCACATTAAGCTGCAGCAAAGATGTCCTTGATGTGCTATTAAAATTTCACAAGGATGAGGTGTGTTTTGCTGATGCTGGATCTGAACTTTCTGTCGTGGCAATATTGGTCTTCTAAATGTCAGATCATACCTACGATTATCACCCACAAATTCCTTCGGTCTTTCTATGGGGAGAAGGACTGCAATTCCCCTTCATGCTTCAGGTCTATGCAGTGTTTAAAGCCAGTGTTTGAGATTTTGGGCATCCTGGCAAGGTTCCCTCACTGTGACTTGCAGAAATCCTGTGTTTAGTGGACGCAAATGCTGCTTTTTCACTCTCTTTCTAGCAGAATAGATTTTGATATGCGTAGTAATGCTCTCTAGAAATACAAAGGACATGATTCAGCTGGCTAAACATAAGGATCCAGCATCATTTGAGACACTCCATGTTTAGACGACTTGAAGTGAGCCCAAGCAGATTGTGTTCATTGCTTTGGGAGAGCTAATAAGCTGGAGAGGCAAACAATATTGTTGTCTTCTCCCTTACTCCCATGCTGAGTCATTTAGGTTTATAATATGTTATGTTTGCATAGCAAATGTGATCAAGTCACACAGATAGCTTAAGCACTTGCAAGTTATGCAGTCTAAGAATAAATATCCTTTCCCCCAAGGGACTGTTTGTCTTCATAGACTCGTAACGTCTGAGGAGCACAACTCAGTCACATGATTATCTATTATTTCTACAGTAGCCTTTTAATTCATAGCAGACATGACACCTCCGGTCCTAGGAATGTGCCCCTTCTCTGCATAATTAAAGATAAAGATAGATTTCAATAGGACAAATAATAGCAAAATGAGCAGACTATGTGATAAAACAGTTCCTTTGTCAGTCACTTCAGCAGAATTAATCAAAACACTTCAATATGCTAATAAACAGCAAAATTATTCATTGAGCTGGTTTGTTCCCCATCATGTCAGAGTGTCAAAGGATTTGTCACCAGAGCTTCCTCAGTAGGCTTTGGAAATGTAAAGAAGTCTTAAGGGAAAACAGCACAGAAGCTCAGGCCCTGAGAAAGGCCATGTCAGATGTGTAAGAGCTCTGAATTTAACATACATTGAACATGCTCATATAGAATAATATATCCTGTCTTATTTCCCTTCTTGTACTTAAAACCTCATTCTTAGAAAACTAGTTTTAGAAGTCGTATGAAGAAACTGAAGAAATATTCTTCATCTATATGCAATAGCCTAATTCTGCTTGCATGTGAAGAACTACATGTTTAACTGCAGGCTGTAAAGTTCATTCTGTAAGTAAGTATTCAGGTGCCTGGCCAGAGGCCACAGAGCTTTTGCCTGCACTGCTGTATATTACTATATACAATCTATTAGGTGAAGAATGAGGTCAAGGTAAGGAACACTGTTCAAGATTGTTTCTTTGTTCTCTTTCCACTTAATTAGAGAATGTTACACACATCTGCTGATGTTCACTCTGCCACTAATGAGTTTAATAAAGGTTGGGTGAATTACATGTTGTAGAGCTGATGAAGACAAGTTCAAGCTGCTTTCATTCTAGTGCTTCTAGCTCTGAACAAGATGCTCTAAACCTCTGGGGTCATAGCTGCAATGAGGTCTTCAGAATGCAATTAGCCTCTACGGTGAGGCTAACTCTGCCCATTGCATGCATTTTAAGAGCAGGACCAGAGTATCTTTGCCTCTCTTCCTTCCTTTCCTTCAGGAATACTCAAAGAGCGAGGCTTTAAAGGGATTTGTCTGGGTCTATGAGTTGGAAGAAGGTATTAGAGCAGGGAAGTAACATGGTGCACTTGCTGAAATGCTATATAGTAACTTTATGGTCAGTTCACTAGGACACATGAAGTTCTTGGAAGTGAGATACTTATCAGTGTTATTTTGCCTGTAAAATGGTTTAATTACAGAAAACCATTTAATTCCTACTTAATTATTAGTTCTGGGAGTTTTCCCAGGGTTAGACATTGAACTTACAAGTGTCAAGCACTTTGTCTATCCTGCTCAGTCTAATAAAATCCATTTATGACTTCTATCTACAAACCATCCCAATTACCACAAGTCCTGGTCTTCAAATGGGTCAGTTTCATTTCCAGCCCTCACCTGGTTTACAGAGGAAGAATCTGGTTCTGGCACTGGAGTCCTTTGTGGTGGACTGTCAAAAGTCATGTTCAGTGCAGATGACTCCAAAACAGTCTTTAGAGACAAGGCATGTCAGAGTCTAATAAAACCAAGAAATATAGAGCATATGCCATAAAATCTATCTCCTACAGCCTGCCCATACAGCCTACAAGGTATTAGCTCCATGCTTGTGTCCTGACTACCATCATTGACAGAGGCTGCACTTTCACAACCACTTGATTGTTCCATAGGGAAGTGATCTGAAAACCTCAATTTTCTGTCAGCAAAAATCTATCCCAGTGTACACCATGAGAAGGAACACCTTGGCCTGTAAACAATAAAGTGTCTGGAAGAGTAGTGGTAAAGAGACCTTATGGCTTAGATGAAATTTCAACCACCTTCAGGCAAGGAATTTGATGCACTTCAAGATACACACTGTGAGACTGCTGTAAATTGTACATTGTGGTTACTCTAAAGCTACAAAGCAGGCTTGAGACCTTGGATCCCTGCACTGATGCCCAAGTTTAAAGTTATCAGTACCAAAGAGTTCAAAACCTTGTTGTTGTTGCTTAACTGGAAGGTTTCCTGTTAAGCATCCTCATGCTTTCTGAATTGAGCCTTTCCCACACAGGTTTCATTTAGCCTCAATTTTACCAGCAGGATTCTCTCACATCACTAGTCTTTAGGGAAGGGAATGCACATTTTTCAATTGCATATCAAGAAGGGTTTTCAAAAGTGACTGTAGTCCCACAACTTTATGGACCAGGCAATATAATGGTTTTCTTCCCTATTTCTCCAAGTCAGGGAAAGGAAATTTCAGGAGATTAAACACTTGGTCTACAACATGAGGCTACTTATGTAGGCAGTAAAAGGTTTTCAATTCTACAGTTTCCTCACTATTACTAATGTGTTTAACTGCATCACAAACAGGACAATAATTTAAGCTGGCAGATTTGGAAAGAAAGAAACAAGTATAAAGAGACTTTGCTGCTGCTGGGGAAGGAATGCCCTTGGGCTAAGAAATAAAACATCTCATTGGCAGATGTTCAGTACAGTGTACCAATAAGCAAGAAAGAGCAGGAGGTGGAGTGGGACAGGGAGTGAGTAACACTTCCTGCTAAGGTAATTTATTGAAGCAACTGAAATACAGGAAACTAGAAACTAGTTTTAAGGCCACAAAATCACACAAAAATAGCTTAAAAGCTCACCTGTGAGTCAGAAGGTGATGGAGGGAAGCAGGGACGAAGAAGTGCACCCCTGTCTTTGTACCATAATGTGGAGCATGAAGGATATAGAGGATGCATAATGCAGGAGTGATGTTAAACGGAAAACCCCTTCCAGATGAAGGACGAAGGATGTACATTTCCCTGGTTGTTCCTGTGGGCAATTACACAACAGAGTTAGTTTTGCTCTGTTCTGATCTACATACAATGATGTGTTTAAAACTATGCAGCATTCCCCAGATTGCAGACCGGACTGGAGAGTCAAGGCTCTGCCATGGGACATGGTAACTTGGAGGCCGGGCATTTGTGCTCTTTGTTTTTTATTCCTGCTGTCTCTGGCAGAGTGAATATCGATCAATTCGTATAGAGTGGCCAGCCCCAAGAGGGAGCACAGAAAGCTCCTCAGCAGAACATCTGTAGTCTGGTGGTTCACGCGCTCCGGTGGATGATGGATGTTGAAAGCCTTTCAGGGAGAAAGGTTTCCTACACTTTGTAGATAAAAGGACAGGAGCAGCACCAACATCCATTGCTCTGGCTGCCTTTTGAATGAAGGAGCTGTCTCCTCACTGTTAGAACAAAAAGCCATGAATATCAGTCGTAAGGAGGTGAATCCCAGAAGGCAGCACTTAAATCCCAGAGGGGCCGAATCAATCACACTTATGTATTCAGAGGGCTGGCAACCACAGGACATGTCTTAGGCATTTTATGGAGTGCTAAGTCAATATCTGAGTCTACAAATGCTACGTGACACTGACAGTTTGCCAGCTCCTGCTACTCCTGCCAGGCTGAGTAATGCTCAGTATTCCTGATATTAACACCTGATAAAATGAGGGGCCAGCAGTTCATTTGATCCAGGATGGGCTTCTAGATAAGCAAAGATAAATTGCTCAGCTCAGTAGGTTGTTTACAAACTGGAATAGCTCCCTACAGGGATGGACACACCAAATGCGTGAGCAGGAAATGGAGTGCTGGGTCTGGGTCTGAGGTGGGGTGCAACAAACATGGTTTCTGGCCAACTAGAAGTGTAAGAGGAGATGTACTGCACACAGAGGAAGCCAAAGCTAATACATTTCAGATTGTGCCTGTCAGGTTCTGATAGCTTTCAAATGATCCATCCTCATGCTCACCTATGAGTAAGTCACAGGGTTTTGTGTAGTTTTGCTATTTCCATGCTCCCATCCTGAGCAAGTCCAAGACATGCCCCATTTCTGAGGTCCCAATAACACTTGCTCAGTAACACATTGCTGTGGTCATTCCTGTAACGTGTTATACATAAGGAATTAACAATGAACAGTCACTGACAAGCAGGGATATGTGCAGAGAGAAAGGGAAACAACAAAGAGATGCCTGGAGAGCTTGAACACTACTGAGATCCTTTAAATATCAACTGTGGATCAGAAGAAAACCCTCAACTATGGCTTTGTTTGGTATGAAGAAAAATCTTTCTGCACTAGTTGAGACAGACTCCATCAGAAAATTCCAGTTTCTCCATCCCAGTTAAACTCCAGTGATTAAAAAAAATATCATTATGGACTCTTTCTCTAATCGCAAATTAGAACCTGACACTGTCATCCTGGTAGAATGCAGAGTTGAACTGGGTGGCATTCTAGCTGGGAATAACTCAGCAGGAAATCAGGGTGCTCCAGGTGTGCCACTGGTGGCTACTTGGACTCAGAGTTATTGAGGTTGTAAGGATCCCTGATAGTCATCTACTCCAAACCCCAGCTCAAAGCATGGCCAGCTTCTAAGATGATTAAGACAAGGAGTTGCATTTCTTTTTACTTAGTACAGAGCTTCTTTATAACTAGTTACACAATGTATTGGAAACATCATTTAGCACTGGAGATGTAAACTGAGGATCCAGCTTGCTGGTGTCATTGAAGATACAGTGGCACTTTTACTGATGCTGTGTGTACTGCTCTCATGGCCTTAATCCCAGAAGCTAGAACTAGAGTTGGAAAGGATCCCAATGGGCTGCTCAGCCATAGCCCCAGTCCTGCAGGAGATAACTAAGTGTAAGTACATTGTGATATGTATTTGTCTATCTTGTTCTAGAAATGTATAGCAATAAAGATACAAATGCTCTGCTCAAGTCCATTCAAATGCTTAATTATCACTAACATTCTTTCACAAGGCTTGCTTAACAACTTCCCTAGTTATACCTTGCTGAAATTTAAGACCCTATCATCTCAATTTATCTCCAGGGGACCTATAGAGCAGTTTATTACCATCTTTATGACAGCCCATTTCATACTGGATGACTGCTTTTAGTTCTCTCCTCAGTCTTCTCAAGGTTAAAGGACTTAAATTCTTTCATCCCACAGGTGTATTGTCTGTAGCTCTGGTCATTTCTGCTGCTCTCCTATGGATTCTTGTTGCTCCACACCTTTTCTGAAATGCAGCTCTGAAAATTAGGCAAAGCATTCAACTGAACCCAATAGACAAATATGTATCACCGTACACTTGGTGCTGAAATGTAGGGGTGAGGATGATGGGAGGTTGATTATACTGTTCTTGATCACTATGCAAACAGCTACAAATCCCCTGGTCTTTTCCTGGTATTGATACCTAACTAGCTGATCCCTACTGTTGGGAAATATGGTGCCTACATTTGGCTATCTAACCATTTTTGCTTATAGGGGAAGCTTTGCACTAAACCCCACTGAATCACTTCTTTTTGTTCATCTTATACTATCATTCCCCTCTGTTAAAAGCCTTTTGAATTATAAAGCTGATGCACAGGGGGATTTGAAGCAAGATCTAAATTCTACAAAAGCAATAAAAAGAAAACTAAAGAGTTTCCTAGAAAAAGATGATTCATTACCAGAAAAATACTTGGTTTATTGTGCAATTATGAATGTCTGAACAATGAATGTCCCAGACTGGAGGAGTAAGATAAATTAAAGAGGTGGCTATCAACCTATTTAGCAGGGAATGGAAGGTGTTAAGGGATATGGAGAAAGCCAGGAGAAGGTGAAGGTGAGGAGTGAAAGGACTAAAACATTTCAGTTCTAAAATTAAAAATCAACCATATCACAAGCCATAGTATCAGGGGCAGCACAACATGGCCACAGAACTTGACTAAAACTCAACATTTACAACACTTTTTTAACCTCATCTGTGACCCACAGAGGCCCCAGGGGAAGATGATGACTTCTCCCAGCTCATGTGCTAGAAAAGCTCATTATATTTAAAGGAAAACCTCTCTGGGAAGCTTATTTAATTTAACATCACAGTTCAAATGAATGGATGGGAAGATAAACAGAGATGGGGATTGCCGGCAGGCAAGAAGGGTGGTCCAGCTTTCAAACTGCTGCAGAATTTATCCATTGTGAAGAAATGAAGTTCTTTTAGGTGTCCTTCACATGCAGATCGGAGTCTATCGCCAGCCTGAGCTGGCTTTGGGACACAAATTAGAGTGAAAAAGAGAAGGGAAAAATATTCTGACAGAAATCCCGAGGAGGCGTATCTTCACCTACCCGGATCCCAACAGGACATTTGGGATAAATCAACTAGTAACTAATCTCTGGACTCAGCTGGATGGTGACTAATGGATCAGTGAGAAGAAGACAAGGCAATCCAGGAAGAGATTTAATTTTGCTGCAGCCAATTCCATATTGAAAGGCAGCATAAAGGCAGCAGCAACTCATGGGGAGGATGGAGGCTGATTCTCAGGAGCCTGTAAGTATAGTTCTCTGCTTAACACACAAATTGGAAAATGGGATTGTAATATGCTGCATGACAGTTTTGAATAATTAGAAGTGAGAAATTCAGTTGCACAGCAGATGAATCTGCCAAAAAATGAAAGGGGGGAAGAGAGGATTTCTTCAGTCAGTTTTTGATACCATGGATAAAAGGCATGATGAAATGAACAACTGCAGGAAAAATACAGTTGGCCAGAAAATTGTCTCCAAAATGCCATAAATGCAGCAACGCCATGCCAAATTATAGAGGGAATCAAGCTGAGGGCACAGAGGTTAGAGGCAGAAAGATAAGCAACCTTCCTTTTAACTCATGAACAGTTACTAATGAGAGGTTTACTACCAATAGTAGCAGTACAGTGCAGGGAATGGTTGGCACTGGATTAGATTATCAGTGTAGACGGGAAAAGCTGAGGAAGAAAGAATCTAAAGATTATCAAACTATTTAGCCTTAATGGAGGAGATGATGTGGCAAAATGCACCAAAAAGTGTAAACATCATCTGGGGGCTGGACCTTCAGAGTTCAAAAGCCAAGCAGAGAGGATCAAAAACTGCCTGGATTTACAGTGGATGATAAAGACGCACTTGACAACATGAGAGGGTCTTACAAAAATGGGTTGTAGAAGTGCACGTCAAAGATGTCCCAAAAGACCCAGCTGATGGGATGCTGCTGTAGAGCTGTTCCAATCAGGCTGGGGAAGTTTTCCAGGGAAGCAAAACCAGGATGTGATTGAAATTTATTTTAAATCCCAGAGACACACTTCCTACTACAATTATTGCAGAATGGCAGAAATAAGAGCTGATTTCCTTCCATTCCCTGAATCATAGAATCATAGAATCGTTCAGGTTGGAAAAGACCTTTAAGATCATCAAGTCCAATCATTACGCCAGCACTGCCAAGGCCACCACTAACACGTCACTGAGGCGATTTTTGAACACTTGCAGGGGCGGTGATTCCACCGCTGCCCTGGACAGCCTGTTCAATGACTGAGCACCCTTTAGAGAAGGAGTTGTTCCTAATATTCAATCTAAACCTCCCCTGGTGCAGCTTGAGGCCATTCCCTCCCGTCCTATTGCTTGTGACTTGGGATAAGAGACCGACCCCACTTCATTACAACCTCCATTCAGGCAGTTGCAGAGCGATAAGGTCCCACTAAGCCTTCTTGAGACTAAACCCCTCCCCGGTCCCTCGGCTGTTCCCCATCACACTGTGCTCCAGGCCCTGCACAGCTCCATTGCCCTTCTCTGGCCCCGCTCCAGCACCTCAATGTCTCTCTCGTAGAGAGGAGCACAGAACTGAACACAAGATTTGAGGTGTGGCCTCACCAGTGCCCAGTACAGGGGGATGATCACTGCCCTGCGTGCTGGCAACACCATTGCTGATACAGGTCAGATGCTGTTGGCCTTCTTGGGCACCTGGGCACAAGCTGCTCATGTTCAGCAGCATCAATCAGCACCCCCAGGTCCTTTTCTGCTGAGCAGCTTTCCAGCCGCTCTTCCCCAAGCCTGTAGTGTTCCATGGGGTTGCCGTGGCCCAAATGCAGGACCCAGCATTTTACCTTGTTCAACCTCATATCACTGGCCACAGCCCATTGATCCAGCCTGTCCAGATCCCTTGAAGAGTATCCAGCCTTCCTGGACCCCCTTGTCCTTCAGTAATGCTTCCCAAGGAATTCTGTCAACCAGCATCCTAAACAGGCCAAAGTCAGCCCTCCATAAGTCTAAGATGAAGGTTTTGCTGACCTTCTGCCTGACTTCTCTCATGAAAGGACTGAAAATTCAGTCATCTCATGATCGCTTTGCCTAAGACAGCCTCCAACCATCACATTACTCACCAGTCCTCTGTTGTGAACAGCAAAGCTAGCCAGGCATCTCCCCTAGCTGGCTCACTAACCAGCTGGGTTAGGAAGTTATCTCCCACACCCTCCAAGAACCTCCTGGGTTGTTTCTTCTCTGCTGTGTTGCACTTCCAGCAGACATCTGATAGGTAGAAGTCCCCCACGAGGACAAGGGCAAGTGATCGTGAAACTTTCTCACTGTATGAAGAACAGCTCATCCGTAGCTTCGTTCTGGCTGGGTGATCTGTAACAGGCTCTACCAGGATATCAGCTTGGTTGGCCTTCCCCCTGATCTTCACCCACATTCAGCCTTCTCACTCACAACACTGAGTTGGAGGCAGTCGATGCACTCCCTGATATACAACACAACCCCACCACCTCTTTTTCCTTGCCTATCCTTTCTGAAGAGCCTGAAGCCAAATGTTTCTGACAACCTGCTAATATCAAAAGGAAGTATGCCAGCCACAAGTGAGCCACTGAGCCAGGGAATATAGTAAATCCTGGCACAGAATGAGGCAACACAGGTGGGAAGGAGGAATGAAATCCCAAAGCATTTCTGGGACTTCTTCTGATACAGCACTGTATCCTTTAATGCAGTGCAGCAGAATATTCAAAGGGAATTTCAGCTGGTGTCCAACTGAAGAGTGACACAGGATCATAGAGAACTTCAAGATGGCTGGGATCTTGGGAGGTGAGCTATGAGGTCAAGACCAGGTTACTCAGGGATTTAGCTAAGTCTTCTAATGTTAAAGTGAGAAGAGATGTTTTAGGCCACTGAGGAACTCTACCAGGATGCATCATGCAACCTTCATCTCATTCTTTGGCCTCCTTTTCAAAACAGATTAAACAAGAAAATGAGACAAACGGTTTCTGTCGACTCCCCAGATGAAATGAATTTACTTTCAAGGACTTTTTCTTAACCAGTACCAAGAACAAATGATGTCCTGGATGCGTTAGCAGATTCATTCTCTCAATCTACCCTCAGTTTTCACAAGTTGAGAGTTTTTTTTTCCCCTCATACTTAAAATGTCTCGCTCACATAAAATCTGAGAGCAGTGTTTGAACTACGGCTATTATCAGGTTGGACCATCGGTCCCACCATTCCACAGTGGTATGTGGACATTAAAAGAGCGAAGTCCTGAGTAGAAGTGTACTGATCATGCCATACCCATGCAAATGCCAGCAAATAGCTGTGCAGTTGTATGTCTCACAGGTACCAAGTCAAAGTGTTTTCAGATAGCATTCCTTCCTCACTACTCCACAGGGCAAATAATGAAAAGATTCACAGGTGATCTAAGGGAAGATTCAGGCCACCAAAGACAAAACTGAAATTAAACCCAAAGACACAAGTCAGTTCAGAAGGGGTTATTACTGCTTTCAGAGAATTAATGTAGTTTCTGCTCACAAAAGATAGCTGAAGGCAAGCAGAGCCACTTATTCCCCTCTCCCCACCTATTCTGTTATGTCCAACACTCATTGATCAGTACTTTCGTAGGGTTTTGCACTTCAGTTTTGTTTCTTGCTTTCCCAGTACCTTTTCAGAGGTTGTGATAAAAAGGGAATCATTTTAGAGATCGAATTGAGAGTTTTAAGGGTTGAAAAGGACTCTTACGATTGCTTCTGCTCCACCATACCCATGTTTTCCAGACCCTTTCTTGCAGAACTAAAATAACCTGAAAAGGGGGTCATGGAATAGAATAAGGGTCTTGAGTTCTCTGGTGTGATATTATTGTGCCACCCAAAAGGAATTCCTGGCAGTCATCAAATACAGAATATTTTCACCTGTATTTATTTGGGAGGAAATATGTGGTCAGGACTGGCCTTGCTTTCCTATAATGCTCTTTAGATTCAGGCATGGCTCAGGGTAGCTTGCCTAGGGTTTGGAAATACTGCACTGCCCTTATTTTATAATTAAACATAGATCAGCACACAAGTGTAGTAAAACTAATGTCTTGTCCACAGGAACTTGTTGGGAAATGAATTGCAAACACTACCTTATCTCAAAGAGCTTGTTCAAGGAAGTTATTGCCATGCTAAAGAGATAGATACTACTGAAATTTCACAATTTGAAAACTACAGCTGTTTCCAAACCCTATATTGCCATACAGGATAGAAGGCAGTGTGAATGGATTGCACAGCAAAAGAAACTGCCCCAGAGGCTCAGCACTGTTCTCAGTGTCTGGGATCTTATGAGTTAAAAACTGAGAAACTTTGAGGCCAAAGCACTTCAGTGAGGTCTGATAAATCTAATAATCCACAAAACCCATACCTAAACACAGCACAGAGCAGATAGGTAAGACTAGATACTCACCTGCCTGTCCAAGAACAGAACCAGGAGATTGAGAAGACATCCTAGCATTTGTAATACATAGTACAGCAGACACTGGTAACCTGTACATCAAAGAGCTCTGGTCTCCACCTTACTATGTCACAAATCTATATATGACAACTCACAGACTACAATTAAAAGAAATCATGTTATTTACCGGAGAATCTGGAGTACTGGAAAGATAGATACCCTGAGTTCATGGTATGCACCTTGCAAGTTGTGAGAACACAAGCCTCAAGATCTTGGTCATCAACAATCCTCCAAAGTTATGTCAGTTTGCCTTTTGCCCTCCCACATCAGCATATGCACAATGAACCCTTGAATGTGTGTGATAAAGCAGTGCCCTTACTGCTTGCTTCTCTTCCTTTTGTCAGCTGCTTCTTTAGGCATTTAAAAACAGGAAGCTGTAAAAGCAGAAGGGGCAAACCTGGTGCCCAGAGGAGCTCCCAGTCTCTCTGCAACACAAGACCAATATTAACCTTGCCCGCTGTATGACAACCTATACAAAGTGTATGTATCTGGGGAATCATGACTGACAGCCTTTTATGAAGGGCTGTGTGAAAATTTGCTCTGGATGGTGACCTCTGCATTTCTGTAGATTCATACTTGAATGGATGTCAATTCACAGGACAGGATTGAGGCTCTTTCTGTTCTTCAGTGTGTATTTGGTTTTTGTTAGGCTGAAGGTATGCCTAAGTGTTGATCAGGACTTAAAAAATTCCCTATCTAGTTTAAAAGTATGCATCCTAAGAAGCATACACAAGGTGGGAATCAGCTGGGAAACAAACAGAAATGCTGACTTCTTTAATACAGCAGCAAGGTTAGCAATGCAGCCTTAGAGAAGCAAGGCTTAATTAATACAGGCCTCCTGAAAACAGTGTGTCTTCAATGGGAGTGAAGCAGATGAGGCAGTGGAACATCTCACACTTATTCAATACCACTGCAAGCACAGAAGGCTTGAAAATGGCAAAAAGTAGAGGAAAATTAGTGCAAGCTCCTGTCTGCTGGAAAGGTGGAATCAGACCCTCGGCCCCCACAACCTGGTGCAGCGTCACAGCCATGCAGGCTGGACTCTTCCCCAACCAAAGAGCTGACCCCAGTTAATACGCAGAAGGTTCTGACTTCTCTTATATGGCCACTGCTAATTTTATAACTGCAAGAATCAATTTTACAAATGACTGACTCATTTCAGCTGAGAGGTTACGTATGATTAAACAGCATCATAAGAAAACATGTTTAATAGCTTAATGCCTTTAAGCACAATGCAAAACTGTTTAATGATACAAATTAAAACTGCTGTAAGATCTCTCTAACTATACATTTTAAAATTTTAGATTATGTGGCTTTGATCATTTGAGATCTAATGCTGAAAGATACTGGACACCTCTTAAAAGTTCTGTGCTTGACTTCAACTTCTAAGTAATTCAGAGACTTTGAGGACAGATTCATATTCTACAAGCACAGAAGCAGAATTTGGCAAACAGCAATGTTATGAAAGAAACTCCTTAAAATATAAACTCTACAGAAACCCAAAATATCATTAACAAATCCAAGCATTAAAGTAAATAGAAGCCTGAATCTTAAAAAAAGTATAAGGCTGAACCCTAAAATTTATCTGAACCATATTTAGCGTCGCATCAGCAATAAAAATAACAGATCAGGCAAAACTGTAACACTTCTTTTAAAATATTCTAAGGCTATAGTGTACGATTCGAGTTTGAAATTAAGTGAATTGACAACAACCTGGCTGCTTTTAGTGTGTTTAGGCATCCAGATTTGTTTTCCTGTTTTGCTCCAAAATCCTAAATATAAATGAAGTTGGAGACCCTTAATTTCCAAAGAACCCTTTTTCTAAGTCTGTGGAACATGGCATTTAATATGGGATGCAAACCAAGCAGCTGCCCTCTTCTCACAAAATATAAAGTAAGCTGAACACAACATTAAGCATTTGCTGATACTGTTCAAAGAAACAGTGCCAGATTACAGGTATTTTTACGCAAGCACTTCACAAAATATTTAAGTCTGAACCTCTAACTCAAATGTATTTGTCACGCTCCCAAAGGGTTAATATTGTCTTGCTTCATTTCTTACATGTAAGTAATTTAGCTCTGAACAAAAGCAGCTCCCTGCTGGTTACCTTGGCTAAAGGAAACACAATGAACTGGTAAAAACCAGTTTTATCTCACTGCTGTTGCCTAGGGCTACAGACAAAATGAAGTAAAAAAATTCACATGCAGAGTATTAGGTGCTTATGAAAGATCCAGCAGCGCTGTTGCCTAGTGATTCAGTGAGGAATCAGCATAGGCCAATGAGGTGCACGGGTGCTGAATAACATCCCCGATGACTGCTTTACATCTCCTGCAATTCTGTCATACACCCCCACGATTTCCCAGTGGTAAGAATCACTTTCAAGGGAACCTGTCAGAGAAAAAACATAAGAATTTAAACAAACACACACATCACATACAGCGAGATTACTATTTTTGCTTTTCCCTTTGGATGTTGACACTGCTCTAGATTACATGCCTATCAATATGTCCTTCAGACCTATTAATACTTAATTATCACTACAATTCTGATTAAAATACCTTAACAATTCAGACTAACTTTCTATTTTGAAGTTGCAGATACATGTTACAGAATTGCAAGGAAAATGCTAAAGCAAAATTCATCTTTTTACATTTCTCAAAAGAGCTACAGAATCAGAGTGTTTATAATCAGAGCTCTGTCAGTAACACATACACATACTAGGGTGTTTAAACATCCACTTTCCCAATTCTGGGGTATTTGTGTTGTTGCTTTGGTTTTATTTCAGTTTGTTTTGCAGCCACCGGTGCTCTGTTACACAGTAGATTTTCTGACATGAAAGCTGCCTCATTAGCAAGGACTATATTTTTGTGAAGGAACTACTTCAAAGATAAAGCATCATTTTCCTCAAAGAAGAAAAAGAAATCTCTCCTCATTAAGACTATGTGTTGCTCTACTTTAGTGACATTTTTCCTGTGTATTAAAAAGTAATATTCATATTAACAGAGCACATAATACATATTTAGTTGAAGTAAATGTACTGAAGGAGAGCAGGAGCATTTCATGAAAACCTTTTCATCTCCAACATCTGTAGATCTAAAAGACATTCTTACTGTATAGAAGGGTAAACAACATGAATAAAAATGTACTTTTTTTAACATCACTCTCAATTTTTTCTCTGAGGTCAAGCTGTTGGTACTTTGTGTTTTCTATCTGACTTCTGCCATTGATCCATTCATGATGCTTCAGAGGAAGATGGAAATATGTTCATGATACATTTAGCCTTAGGTGCAGTAGGAGTAAAGGTATGTCATGACTCCCACAGTAATTTGCTCAGGAAAAGGAGACTAAAACATGGGTAATAAAACATGTATCTCCAAATACTTCTACTGCCTATTAAAAAGTCCTTATCTTTGAAGAGCCTATTGTCCAAGAACGTGTTTCTGTTCACCTAGTAAAATGCAATTGTTGTTTAACAGAGAATGACATGCTGAATATGTTTACTATTAATTTTCAAGATGAATTTGTCAGTGTGTGATCATAAACACCTCAGAGGTGAAAGAGACTGTGTTCTAAGATGGTGTATCCCATTTTGTCCATAGGACATTAAAACTTCCTGCCACTAATGGCTTGTCTGAAATACATAACACTAAAATTATATCCTGCCCATGTAACTACGAACACTCTCATCAACCATGTAAATTGTTTGCCTTTCTTAGAAACCCATTAAATTGTTCATACTCTTTTTCACGGCAATGAGTTCCTCAGACAAAGTATGAACAATGCTTTCTCTGGCAAAGTCACTAAAAAGTCTCCTAAAACTATCAAGAAAGAGCTGCAGTGTTGCTGTTCACTTTGTAGACTGTCAGCAATACTGTATTTGATTATTTTAATGAACCTTATAGCAGCATGTGTGTCACGTTACTAATACTGTCATTAAAAACATTCAGAGGTACACCTTGAAATACAGTCTTGCTTTGTTTTTCAAGGAATTTGTAACTAAAGAAGTTAGATAAGCACGGGTATACAATGTAAGTAACCCATAGAAATGCAGTTTATAAAGCTTGGGAGTGTCAGTGCAAGCAATGCATAATCCTAGAATGGCCAGGTCTCACTCGACCAAATCTGGTGATTGGGAGTACAAGTTCTCACAAGGCTTCATGGAACACTGAGAAGGGGATTCCAGGATGGGAAGAGTAGTTTAGATCTCCCTGATCATGAGGGATACTCCTCATGATCCTCTCTGCTATTGTGTGAAAGATGAGCTCCATAAGAACCCAGAAAATGTAACTGCAAGACCTCCACAGAAAGCATCACAGAGTGGCTGAGATGCTGAAACAGACAGATGATACAGAAGATCTGAAGGAAGAAATATAAGCTAGAACTTGAATAGTAGTTTTATTTTTCATCCAATTCCATTAGTACAAGGTAATAATTTCTGAAAAACATAAACTTTTTTCTGCCCCCAAATCCTGTTCAGTAACAATCTTGAATGAGTGAGATGTCAACACCAAGAATTCTGTTTCTCAGGAAACTGGGAACTCTTGGACTGTTGCTCACTTAATAAGTTTAGGGACCCCCATGAACTATAATCCTTTATTAAGCAACAAAAGCCAAGAGGTTGGCCAGGGTGAAGGGTACAGTCTTGTGAGACAAAAATAGAATTCTTTTATAAATAAGTACAATTAGGTCCAACACATAGACAGCTACAGTAGTTGTGTAGCTAGTACTCAGTTTTTACAGATCTTGTTCTGGTTGATATCCTATACTTTAAACACTGACCAGTGGCTTTGTCTGCTTTGCATTTTAGGCATACACATGGAAATAGTAAAAAGACCAATTTTCTAAGTGAAAATTACTGAAGAAAGCTCTTTTGCAATAGTTTTTCAGCAGCAATGAATGCCTGGCACATTTAGAAAGCTTATTAAAGGCCCATATTTCTCACTCTACCACACCCAGCAGAAATTTCATGGTTATGAAGGAAATAGATTTTGCAATTACCATACTGCATTGCTAAGACAAGAGTAGATGACAATCACACTTTCCAAAATGGAGCTTGAGTTTCTTTCAGTTATTTTCTTTCAGAATTTTTATAGCCATTTAAAAATGCAATTGCCTTCAAATATGAAAATGAAACTATTGAAGTGAAAGGCAAAATCATTGTCTCTAGATTCTCAATAGGATGATGACAACATACAGAGCTAAGTATGCCTCAGATGGTAATGGGAATTCAGAATTGTCCCTACCTTTAGTGGCACTTCCAAGGCTGTAGTTTGCTGCAGGGACTCCATTGTTCTTTTTACCAGTGCTGTAAGGTAAATTTGAAAACCCACAGCTTTATTTTCCATGATAAATTGTTATACAGAAAAACAAATAAATCGCATGGTTTATATTCTGTTATAGCTCATCTGTATTTCTACATAAAAAAAATCATTAACCATTTACAATTTTTTCAGGGCTTTTGAGGTTTCTTTTTAAGTTCTATTTTATCTCTCGTGGAGGTCCAATTCCTTATTTTAAATAGAATTTTAGGGTGAAATTTTGGCAGTTATTTAGCTTATGTAGCCCATAAGCACGGAACTCCAGCACTACTATATTTTATACAGAAGTACAGCATGTGCGAGTGTTGTATTTCTCAGCTGTCAAGTTCAGTACTCTCAACTGTGTGCTTGGTGACATTTTACACATTTTCATCTTCTTGTGCAGATGAAAAACTCAATCTGAAAAAAACAAGCAAGGAAAAAGATACGGGAAGTCTGAACTGTTGGAAATATCTTATTCATCAAAGTAAAAGATCAGAGCTAAATTCAAGAAAGGTCTTCGCTGTGGGATAGAGGAGTGATCAAGATTCTAAACAATTAAACTTCAGTGTGATTTATGCAACTTAACAACTCATCGCATCATAACACTGTGCTCACTATTACTGTGCAAATGCATCTATAATTGTTCCAAATCAATCAGCTGGGGTCAGATTTATCATCCTTGGTCATGCCAATTAGTGTTTTGCATGACAATGTTTGCTGCTGCAACACAATATTGTTCTTACGTAAATCAATGAGAGATACAATGGATAAAGACCTTTTAAAAAAGGAGTAACTTTCAGCTACTGAAAGTGAAATAGGAACACTGGGGAGCCCCAGAACAAAACCTATTGAGCAACCTCCATTGCTCTGACAGGATGTCACCATATGCCTCACAGAATTGAGAAGTATCACAGTATGCAATAGGTGGTGACATGCAATACTGCTAGACTGAAACCCACATGAGTACTTTGAAGCCTTTTTGGAAGTTATCCCTCGATGCACACCACATTTCTTTTGCAGCTGAGGGTAGATACAGAGGAGCAACAAGAACTCTAGAAGCTGCCTATGGTTGTTGCTCTAGCTGCCACTGAAACCTTTTCTAGTGATGCCATTAGAAATCTTTTCTAATGAAAAACAGCATGGAATGTTCTGTGTCACATCTGTGACACTGTGGCTGGCTTGATAACAATGATGAGGGTAACTAGGTTCTGCGTGACAGGAGTGCTCAGAATGCTGGCTCACTCAGACTTGGGTGCTAATGAGCTGCCATGAGATTTTCCATGAAGTCCAAATTATGCAGGAACTCAAAAGATCAGTGCCTGAAATGCCAGACCTGAGGAAACAGACATTTATTGACACAACATCTACACCTATATATTTGCATCATTTTAGATCTGAGGTAGTTTATGGTCCAGTATAAGAGAAAGCATTGGTTTTAGAGAGCAGAAACAAACATTGCAACCACAGACTGTGAAAGGGGAAGTGCTGGCCTAAATAATTATCTATTTAAAATGAAGTCCAAGTCAACATGGCTGTTATTAGAGGAGTGTTGGACTGCCTCCATCTTGAGAAGCGCACTCTGAACTTAAACAAGCTGCCAGCTCCAGGAGGTCAGCAATACAGCCAACACTGAGGCATTCCAACCAGGCAGCATGCCTTCAGAAGGGAAAGGGTTTGCCAGTCAGTCCCTACATAAGCGTTTTTTCCAGGCTATGACTGCACAAGGCTTTTGTGAGAACATAACATCTGGATTCTCTGCTTTTCAGACAGAATTACTCGGCTCTGTACATTCCACCAAAGCACTTACGAAGGGCAGACTTAACTGTGCAACTGAATGTTATTTGAGCTGTTAGACAGCGAAACAGCAATACAGCATCAGGCAATGGAAGAATAGGTCTTTTTGACACAAAGAGCTCCAACAGGCAACAAAAGATGGAGCACAAGTCAGTGGCATTGATTCGTGGGTTGAAAGGTATGAGGGGTATGATAAAGAATGCTGGCTGCATATGCACTAAGTGAAACCAGTTTTCCACTAGTTCCCTCCTGTATAACTACTAGCCCCAAAAAGGGGCTCATGGTGTCAGCGATGATTGCTCTGTTTGTTCACACAGTTTTTGCTTGAAGGCGTCTTGCATGATCAGAATTCTGCGACATTCTTAACTGCTCTTAATTTTGAAAAGCACAAAGTGGCCACATTAGTGAACAAACCTAATTGAACCTAAATGAACAAACCTGGTTGCTCATTCCCTTTACTTCTCATCATGACCTCTCCATCGGTTTGGTCCATTTTCCTTCTTGTTTTTTTCTGTGTCAGTTTGGCTCCCTGCTCTCTTTCTCATGTCACACTGCCTTCTCCATCTATTCCCAGGGTTTAGTGGGTGGCATAGCAAAGCCATTCATGTCAAGCAGTCAGAATGTTTTTTTGCCAGCATTTCAGCCTTTTGAAATACCTTTGCAAGTACCCAAAACATTTGCCTACATCTAGTTTACAACAAAATTTGAATGAAATAATAAATACATAGGAACAGAAATAGCAGCTGGATTATCATTCCCATTCAGTAGTCTGCTAAGACAGTAAATAGTGAAGAAGGAAGCCTTTAAACTAAATGACAGTCTTTGCACAGAAATAAGCAGGTAAACTAGCTGAATACATTTAGGCTGGAAATGTAAAGTTCTAGATTTTGGAGAGGTGAAATTCTGGAACAGTCTCCCAGTGGAGACAATCATTTATGAAAAGCTCCAGTGGAATGGTGGCATGTAATTGTAGGAGAGGTCCTCTTTGGTCCTATGCATCTGATTTTCCTGCTACTCTCTGGTATCTCCTTGAAAACTCTCCTCGTTGTCAAGGCTTAAAATAAACAACCCAGACATACACAACTGTATCTTCTTTATCCCATATACATCAGCGTGTGGTCACTAACAAAAGTGACCACATTGTTCAAAAACATCTGTCTCTCCCACTCTTGGTTTTTCTTTTTCTTTTCTAAGATTTAGATGAAGTCTTTTGGTATAATAATTATTTCTGTTCAGTCAAGAATCTAGTATATCTAGGGCACATAAATTATTCATTTTAAAGTGTTCCTTTGCAGCCAGCCATATACTGCTATGGCATCTGCAAAATGATGTTCTCTCAACCTTTGCAACCTATCTCTCAAAACCCTCAGTCAGCAATTCTGAGATCTGTTGATTATACTCATCCTGGAATGCTTTGTAGGTGTTAAGACTGTCATGCTAAAAGATTATGTATCAACAAAAATCGGTGACAGCAAAGCAAAGAGGCCATAGGGGAACTGAAATTTTAACATATATTAGATTTTCTTGATACTGACCAGAATAAATATGCTTATTGAAAGTGTTGTGAATAGGTACAAAGAAAAGACACGCATGCCTGCTGTGGAACAAAAGCTCATTTGTCCTTATTGAATTGAAGACATTTTTAAAGCTCATTCACCTACGAAATTCTGACTCCAGAAACATGTCAAAGCTGGCCAGACACATGATCTATGGAATAGGGCTTTTTGCAAATTGAAAGCTATCTGGATGTATCTTTAGTTTATGCACCAGTGTTTTTCAAGTTAGAAAAAGGCAGCTCAGGGGACAGAAAATGTCACTAACTTGTGATTACTAGTTCACTCTTTTGCTCCTCTGTTACTTGAGACCCCTTCTCATGCGCACTTTTTTATGCAGCTGCCTTGGTATCCACTGAGTGGGGCATTGTAGCAGAATAAAATGGAATTTCATGGAATTTGAATATGAGTCAAAAATCAGTATTGGAAGACTTAAAAAAATAATCTAAAATACGTTCTTTAGGTAGTAACAATCTAACTGATCTAAATATCAAAATAAATATCCTTAGTTTATTCTGATTTTTTTGTTAGACTGATCCTTTAGAGTAGGTATTACAGCTGAAATATTTTATACCTGGTAAAATACCAGACAAAATGTTTAAAACTGTATTATTTTACACGTACCAAATATAAGAACAGATGCAGAAGTGGACTTCTTTAATTCTATGAATAATGCATTATTATAAATTAGGTCTAAAAAAATAAACCTTCAAAAATTGCCATAATGCACTGCAATATTGATCTTACAGTACTGGAATACACATATGTCTACAAAAATACGTTATTGCAAGTACCAAGTGTCTTTACTTTACTTATTCTCACTAATGGATGCAATTAAGCAGAGTGACACGGAACCATCCATAGTAAACACTACTGGCAAAGTTCAACTTTTAAGTCCACCAGGTACATATGGAGAACACATCAGAAGCCAGATTTTACAGTTATTAACTATGGGTACCCCTTTACTGTAAAAAAAATTAATCACTCTGCATTTCTTCACCCTAAAGCGCATTCCCCCTTTTAGCAGTAATGTATGCAGAATAATTCAAGGGCAAAGAGGCATTTCAAACAGCATAGAGAGGTAGTATCAGAAATAGTTCCATAAAATGAAAAATTGGGTTCTGTAATTCTTGAATAGCCTTCCAGAGTCCATAGAGAGACTCACATTTTGATATGGGGACAGTCTGCCTACCTGATTACACACACTTCAGAACTCAGAGAGGCTGAGCTCTCTCAGATCCAAGAGCCCAGGTTTTGGCATTCCCAAAATATCATCTGCCTTTCTGCTTCCTGGGCTGCTGGAGAGCTCAGGATTTGAGGAAGCCAGGCAGGCAAGCTGGCTAGAAACCAGGCAGATTATTGATGGTAAAGCTGACAGTCTTCTGCCAAAACCAAACCAAATTCTGACAAATGTTTTGATTTGATCTTTCCAGGCATCCTCTGATGGAAAAGGACAACTTTTAAAAAGCTCTTTTGCTGTCTTTTTCTTGCCCTAAACAGGGAATCAAGGGAAATAATACGCCATATCTGTGTTGAAAATTACACAATTCAGAGTAGCATCTGCTTTACTGTATTTCAAACTATGTCAAAGCTTGGACACTCAAAGCCTTGTTATAAATAAATGATATTTTGCCTTGTCCATTCAGAATGAACCGTATGCACGCTATAAAACTGCAGGTGATGGCTTCTGTTTGAAGAAGGTATTCTTCCAAAATACAGGTAACACCTCAGTTAAGTTACATGCAGTATTCTGTGCAGAAGTAGGTATTAGGAAAAAAAACCACCTTATTGCTTGCCCCTTGTTTATGAAATTCAAAAGATTCAGAATCATTTGTTGGGCACAGATTATCAGATGAGCTACAAACTGGGATTCTGTATACTGAAAAGTACTGAAAATTCTTACCGTGGACTATGAAGTCCTAAACAGGATTAGAGAAAGAATCAGCATTCTGACAGCCTCATTGCAATGCTCAGCCTCCTCTCAGGAGAGTTTTAGAAGCAGACATTTTAATGGTGTAAAACTATACAAAAGAGACATTTCCATAAGGGAAATGCTGCTGCGAAAGGCTTATGTTCTGTACTATGATCTAACTGAAATAATGCAGTTTACCTTTATGATCTGCATTTATAAATCTTAAATTTATTTTTAGATTTCATATCAATTCTGCAAATCAGAAAACTGTTGCTTTTCTGAAAAGTAGATCAGAAGCATGACTGGAATTAGAATGCAAACATGCTGAATAGTAGGCCAGTGCTTCTTGGATCACAGTAAATGCAGAAGACTAACACAGGACTGAACTGTAGTCCATTAAAGCCATCAAACACTACTCTTTAGCTTTAAATCCATGTCTTTCCCTTTACTGAGCTTTGTGACTGTACAACTGAGATTTCTCTTTGGATCATTAATCAGGAGGCTGGAAACTTCAAGTCAGCAGATTCTGTAATTTCAAGTTTCTGAATGGACAAAAGCTCATTAGATATGTAAAGACAAAGCTGACAGCTAAAGAATATCAGGAAATAAATTTAAGAAGAGTAAGACCTTGGAAAAAAAAAGGGAGAAAGAACTTTGGGTAAAGGGATGAAAACCATATTTGAACTTTCAAAGCCCTGAAGTGGATTATAAGCACACATCTTACTAACACTCCTTCTTTGGTTTGAAACTCACATCCCTAATTCATTACCTCAGTTAGCAGCTCCTGAAATAATTGGAAAAGATCAGGAGAAAAGAGTCTTCCTATTTAGTTTCATCTGAAAGGAATCTAGGTCAACAGCTCTCAGACTGCTCTGTGATGTGAACCAAAACTGTTCACACCACAGACTGGGTTCAATAGGGAGATCTGCTTCATCGTCATACTTCTGGCTGGAAGTTACGTGCTGGTGCAGATACACCCTTTCTCTACCTATTCAGATCAAGCAGAAGCCCCATTAAGGACACTGAAGGAAGAACCAGCTTCAGACACTTTGAAGACAACTTGGATTAGTTCTTTCACTAGTAGCAGATCTATTTGCAAAGCACAATCACAGAATGGCAGGGGCTGGAAGGGATCCCTGAAAGGTTCCAGCCTTCATCTGGTCCAACCCTCCTGCTCAAGCAGTTGCTCAGGACTGTGTCCAGGTGGCTTTTGATTATCTCCAAGGATGGAGACTCCACAGCCTCTCTGGGCATCCTGTACACTGCTCTATCACACCTATTATAAAAAAGCATTTCCTGATGTTCAGAGGGAATCTCTTGTATTTCAGTTTGCATCCATTGCCTCTGGTCCTGTCACTGGGCACCACTGGGAAGAGCCTGGCTCCATCCTCTATGTCCCCTCCCTTCAGATATATATACATTAATAAGATTCCCCTGACCCTTCTCTTCTGCAGGCTGAACAGTCCCAGCTCTGTCAGCCTTTCTTCATAGGAGAAATGCTCAGTCTCTTTGTCATCTTCGAAGCATTTCACCGGACTTTCTCCAGCCCATGTCTCTCTTGTACTCGGAAGGCCAGAACTGGATGCAGTACTCTAGGCATGGCCTCACCAGTGATGAAAAAAGGGGAAGAAAATGAATGACTGAAGAAATGAAATAGGAAAATAATGTCTTAGGTTGGTCTTTATTGCTAAGGAAAAGACATTTTATCACTCTTCTGTTCTGAGGTAAGTGAGTATATCTGAAAGCTACCGTAATGCAGGATTTTCATTTTTGATTTGCCTCTTAGGGCAAAGTAGAGACAAAGCAAAAAGTCAACCTTCAAACAGAACGAAACAACTTTACGCCATGAACACTCAAGCTCGGCAGCCTGTATTAAGTGAAATGACAATTTCCAAGGTACCTCAGACCTCTAGGCTGCCCAGGTCCATTTCCCAAAGGTCATCTTAGCAACTTCAATTACATGGTGATAGCTTTGAAGCAGAACAAGGAATTTCCAGGTACATTTGTTCAGCACACTGCAGGCAGATGTGGAGATATGCAAACTAGGTACACTGTAGTGTGTAAAGCAGACACATCTCGAGTATTTGAACTGGACTCTTTTTGTGTTTCCAGAAAAAAGCCTCTAGTCATTATGTTTCTACAGTGGGACTATTTATTACTACTATTCATATGACAGCTAGAGGTTTTTTTCCATTATACTGGAAAAGTATTGATTTTGCCGAATTTATTAAAAATTATGCTAGCAATGGAGATCAGAATTTGACCCAGTGAGGGCAGAATCTCTGATTTTTTTATATGTATAAGCAACCATGAATAATTCTTATCTTTTGTGTATAATATTATCTCTATATTTAATGCAAATTGATGTAAAATAAGATATTAAAAATATCTCTATGCTGCCTTACAGATCTCATACAGCACACTATGCTTTCTGACTCTGAAATGATGGCACTTTAAGACAGTGTCCTTTTCTGGGTAGATACTGCAATCTCTCATAAACTGTAGTGTGTTCTTGTAATTTAAACCAGATTTGAACTCCTGTATTTAGAGGTCAAATGTTAAGATATTAACCTAATTCATTAAAGTGCCCTTAATATATTGAACTTGAATATTTCCCAAATTCTTTGTTTTGGTTAAGTGAAGTTCTCATTATGAACTAATACTCACAAGAGGGATCAGCGATGAAATGAGACTAATAAATACAGCAAATTGTACTATTTAAATAAACACAAAACAAGAAGATGAAAGTGTTTTTTCTTAGATGCTTAGGTTATAATGGAAGATATTTCTTGTATTGGACCATTTAAAATATTTGTGATGTTATGCTAATTGTTTTAGCTAAAGGTATCCTTGAGCCTCAAACTAGACCAAAGCTTGTGAATAAAAGTTTGGTGCCTATAGGAATAAATCCACTACTTATTGTAGAAGAGATTCAACAGCCTCCTGTGTGCCCCTGTTTTCTAACTAAATTTGTACCAGATGATGAGACACCCTCTGTCTTAGGAAATAATGTCTGGAAGTAAGCCAGATGAGAGGATAAAAATGTAGGCAGGAACTTTTACTAACCCTTAACCTTGAAAAATCCATCATAAAGTTCTCTAAATATAAAAAAAAGCAGTAAACTTAGAAATTACAGAACATTATATTCCTACATTAAGAATTTCATATTTTTTTAGGTAATGGGCCCCAATCACAAGTATTCATATACTTTCCAAGCCATTCTTTTTGAGCTGGTTTATTTTCTTAAACCCCTTTTAACCCCTGGCTAAAGCATTATTATTTAGCTTTACAGGATTCACACACTGGATGAGGGAGTCTTGATAAGAAAAGTAAATACAACTAAGCATGCTGATGAACTCCAGATGAGGCGTGTATCATGTTTTATCTACATAAGAGCCAGTGGTGGAAAACATCCAGAAAAATCTGCTCAGTATATATTTCCTTAATCATGAGTATCAATGTGCTGCTTCTTGTTATATTAATTCTTTATCCTCTGAGAAATCACAGGTTATAGGAAGGAAAAAAGGGTGTAGGGGAGAAAGAGAGATTGTATTTACCTGAAAATTCATGGATTTGAGAATCTTCTACTTCAAACAACAACTCATCATGAATCTGGGCAATTAACCTGAAACATTTCAGAGACTTTAGATTATGTAGGCAAGAAATTTCTAACAGTGTTTCCTATCCATATCATCAACTAATTGCCATATACACAACTGACATGTTTAAGTGAGAATAAATGTCCTGAGGAAATGAAAAACTCATTAATGGATTTAGAAGGATTGTGCTCCATGCATTCTGAAAACATAAAGATCGTAACCCCAAACTCGGCTTACTAGCTTATAAATGTCATTCAGGGCTTTGATGATGTGATAAGTTATTATTTAAAACCAACATAATTTGCAGAAAAATGCGAGCAATTATAGAGACAGGCTATGTTTTGTTAATGTAGCCTGTTTTTTCAAGTTGAGATGGAATAAATGTGGCTGGAAATGGGTGGTTTTGCTAATGCAAATTAGGTCAATAGTAAGAGTACTGAGCTCACTGGTATGCCAATATTAACTCCTAGCTGGCCAGTGACTTGAGTCTTTTCCAAGAAATTAACTTTTCACTTAAGTGCAAAGTAGGTGCCCTCATGGTGACAAACAAGTGGGTTGAAGAGTGAAAATGTAGGCACAGATACACAACATGATCTGTAGCCTCTGCTGTCAGGACAGTTGCCTTCATAAGGGCAGAGTGGTCAGCTGAAAGCAGTAATATCTTGAAAGCCATGCAACTACATGGACCTGAGCTCTTCAGCTAGGGCTGTTTTGTAATGAATTTATACTGCTTATTTGGCTTTCACTTTGTCTGTATTAGATCTATATCATAGGTCTCTTGCATGGGGACTGTGACTTAACTGTTTAGTGCTTAAAGGAAGAGCATCCTAAATTGTTGGTTGGGTGTAAAAGTGCTTTCACAAAAGAAACAATAAATATATTTGATTGAATCAAGTCCACAGTAGAACAGATACAATCTAGCACATATAATCTCTAAGTTCTCACTCAGGAAGGAAAAGTATTCATTTATGATTAGACTGTATTCCTACTAGGTATATTTTAGTACATCTTTAATTATTGTTGGGAGTCTAAGTCATGAAACTGCTTTGCAATTTGTATATAACATTTAAATTAAATGCCCTGTGTAGACATTTATTACCCAGTAGTGATTCAAATAAATAATGCTTTACAAATGGCTGAAACATCAATATGGTTATTACTTATAACTTTTCACAGCTTTCAGGAAAATATCCTAAGAGTTTCACACTGCCTTAAATTACAATGTGACATTGACTAACAGTGTGGTGAACTCTAATAATAGATCTTAAATTATTAGTCACTTACAACACAGTCAGAAGCAGAGTGAAACAGATTAACATATTTTTAATAGGAAATTGGGACACAAGATACAAAAAGAAATAGATTAAAAGACCATGATCATCTTTATCAAGAGAATACAGTTACATGACAAGATATAATTTCCAATGCAAGTAACTTAATTAAAGTAAGAGATTCCTTACAATCATTCAAGTGACATGTAAAAAGATATAAATCAGAAATAACTGTGAATATTAAATAATAATATACTGTGAATCAATTGAATAAGTGAAAATAATTACATTGATTAAACCAGTGCAATAGAAATGTGACTGACTGGTTATTATTTGTACCAGAGTAGTGTCTCATGCCTTCAGTCAGGACTAGAGCACCATATATTCTGAATATCTGGTAAGAAGAACTTACAATATACATTAAACATTTTATCATAAATTCATCAGGATTTAGGAATGGAGAAAAAAAGAACTGGATTTTCAAAACCACTCAGCACTGGATCATCTGATCACCTCATCTCCACACTAAAACTGAGTTCAGGAGGAGCACGGCTGGACCAGAGATTGGTGCTACATTATGTAAGCAGAAGCAATGTGAACCGAACTCAAAATTCTGTCTGGAAAGCACAATAGATGTGACACAACTCTACATGCTCCAGTTCAGCTACTGAAAGCAGCACAGCTCTTTTAACTTGGTTCTCTGCCTGGGCTGAAGGACCCTGTTTCTCAGTGCTTGTCACCTTGACTAGCATAGCCTGGCAGCTCGGGTGTATTGCCAATTAACTGAGGAACTGCACAGAGCTGCAGAATTACATCTACACCATCTTAAACATCTCGTGATTAATTTGAAGTTCAGAATAACATTCTGTCTGCTAAAACACAGAACTAGAAGTTAGCATTGCTGGATCTCTGTGTAGCTCTGTTAGCAATGTATATTCAATTGGAAAATAGGGATAAGATTTATCTTGGAGATGTGAGATCTAAGAAACAAGTATTTCTAATACACTTCTGTTTTGGAAAGATATTACATGAGTTTTAATTAGTGCTAAACATGATTTCCTAGCTTGATGCCAAGAAGTGGAATAGCAGACACTATTTCCTCCTTAATGTTCATCAAACAAGTTAGATTATTTTATCTCTTATCTCTTTTTCTTATTCATCTCACAAGAGCTTCATCCATTCTACTCCTGCAGATTTACAGTACAAGGCCACCAGTATTTTTTAAGGGGTATTAAAATAATAATTCTTGCACACATTATGCTGCCACAGAGAAGGAAGCATTCAATCTGATATCAAGGCAGATAAAAGAAAGAATCAAAGCAATTTATACATTCAAATTTCATAGTTTTCACCATTCCAGTGCATGCACCCACCCACCCATTGCACACCTTGAGTGAAAGAACTTCGAAAAAAACCCTGTACTTTCACTTAACAGCTTAATTGAATCAGCTTCACTTTGAAGGAATACTGAAATAGCAAGCTCCTCTCATTATCTCGTGCTAAAATGTATGGTAAACTACATTAGAAATTGCAAACCAGGCAGAGACTAGTATCTTTTTTTGTTCTACAGATAATAAAAATGCTTTTGATTTACAAGCTAATATTTTATTAACTATTTTTTTGATTGCCTGCAAGTTAGGCAACATTTTTGATAAGCACATACTATTTCTTTTACTGAGAAACATGACTTGTGCCTGAGTATGGTCGCGGTGTGGAACAGAGATACTGCTACAACCTGCACCTTCAAATGAAGGAGTATTTCTGTGATTGCCGCCCTGAACATGGACTTTGACAGCAGTTCAGTGTGCTGTACACAAGTCCATGGGACTGGATGAAATCCATCCACGGGTCCTGAAGGAGCTGCAAATGAAGTTGCTAAGCCACTGTCCATCATATTTGAAAAA
>JAOEHY010050298.1:0-22167 GCA_025447955.1 Psilopsiagon aurifrons
GCACCCCGAGCTCCGCACCGCATCCTCCCCTCTCATCGGCTCTGTCTGGGTGCCTGCACTGACCACCGCCGGGGCAGCCAGATCGGAGCTCCCAGACCGGGCCCTCGTCATACGGTGAGTGCTCACCATCCTGCTCACCTGCCTGCACTAACTGCCACGCAGACTGTCTCGAACCCACCCTGTTTGCCGACCTAACTGGCTTGAACCCGCCCTGTTCGCCACACACCGGGTCGCCTGCCCTCTCTGGGGCAGGTTTTTACCCAGTCAGGGCAGGCACAGCTCCTCCTGGCTCCGCCTGCTGTGAGTCAGCTGCTCGCGTCAGCTCCTGGGCAAGGGCTGTCGAGGACTTGAGGCTGCCTCGGTGGCTCTCGCCGCTCTGAGTTGAAACTCCTGGAAGCTGCGCTTCTCCCCGATCAGGTGTTGAAGGCGGACTCTCTCGAGCTGCTCACCTCTGCAATTGACTCAACTCACTTATGTGAACTTCCTAACCTATAAATATGGACAGCACTGAGGAAGGAAGAATGCAGGTTTTAACAGATAGCTCTGCTTAAAACACACAGTCTGAGGGAATGGAATTGCTGGGGTGAAGACCTTTTTGAACATGAAAAGTTGCTTCATGTTTTGCCTCTAAAAGCCAGCACAGGGAAAACCTCACGAAGTACTTCTGCTGTGGCTTATCAGCATCAGATAGTCAGGCACCAACCTCAGATCTCACACGACAGAACATGTCCAAAGCCTGGAAATGATCTGCAGTGCCACATCTTAAACATTCCCAGAGGGGTTACAACTAACTGAAGGTAACATATGTAAAATTAAAAGATTGCCATTAGTTGATCTTTATTCCCCGAGCTCTAGGGTCCACACATCAAGTGCTCCTCAACAACTGCTACAACTAGAAACTGTCTCAATAAAGAAGCATGAAGCAGAATATCGTATGACTCAAGGAACTCTACCTGTACATAAAAGTCCCAGCTGCTTTAGAGTGCAAACAAAAGTCAATTTAAAAGTCAACTAGGAAACTAATGTTATCACAGTTGTTATGAGTGCATCATAAAGCTTTATTAGCAAGACCATGGCCTGCAGGTTGAGAGAAGTGATCCTTCTCCTATATTCATACCTGTGTTCAGTTTGGAGCTTCAGACATCACCACAGAAGAGATGATGAGGATGGGCAAAGATGGTAGCACTGAAGATGCAGAAGTGACAGAGAACTGGGTTCATTCAGCCCTGAGAAAGGAAGGCTAATAGAAGATAGGGCTCCCTTCAGCTACGTAATGGCAGCATACAGGAGAGAGACAGGCTTTTCTCATAGGGGTACAGTGAGAAGACAAAAGGAAACAGGCACACCCTGGAATACAGCTGCTTCTAACTAGATAGAAGGAAAACAGACAACCAGGAAGATGGTCAAACACTGGAAGAGAGGCCCAAGAAATGCTATAGGATAGCCACCCTTAGAGATAATAAAAATTCAGTGCCTATGGTACTCAGCAAGTGAAGAAGAAAATAATAAAGTGTGAAACAATCCTTAAAATGAGTATCTATATAACCTGGTAACTTTCTGATTATTTTAGTTATTATTTCAGTCAAGAATCAAAACCAGTTATCCCAAGCTGACAGATAATGCACACAGAGGAAAAGCAGAGATAACAAAACCTCTCTGGACAAACATAAGCAGTAGTAATATCACAAGTAACATCATATCCTACAAACCATAATTAATTCATCATGTAACCAAAAAATTTAACAATCATTACAATATGTTGAGATAGCATCAAAGAATGAAGCATTTGTGAAAGAAGAATATGTTTTCAGAATCAAGACTCCAGTGATGACTGAAGACAAGTTAAAAGGCACTGTTTAAAGAACCTTGCCATGGCCTCACATCATAATAACATGCTGTCAATGGATGTAAATTAAAGGCATAAATGCCCTCACTGAAAACTGTTTAATTTCTGGAGGCTAGGATTCTCTTTCCCCTACATGTTCCCTCCTCATATGAAAAAATACCTCTGCAATTATAAACACTGTAATTCAAGCAAACATTTTTCCCCACTCTGTAGCTTCATATTTTAATATTGCAATAGATTAGAAATCATAGCTTTCTAAAAAGCAAAAAGCTATGTCCCTAAGAACTACTTCCTCTTCTAAAATGCTGATTTATTTTAGATAAATTGCATTATTGTCATGTGCCAATTTATTCAAAAAGGAAAAAAAGAAACCAAGGAAGACAAACTGCATGTACTGGACTGCAACAATACAAAATTGTACCTTTTGAAAAGCTTTTATTACTTCCTTACCATGAAGTTTTGCCTTTTTGAATTGCTAATTCTGTTAATGGGTTCATTTTACTCCAAAATTTGCATCATGAAAATTACCACCCTTACAAGGTCCTCCATGTACAAAACAGTTTGCATACTTTGTTGCAAAGGTTACCTTTGTGACATTGGGAAATAGTAGGATGTCTAGAAACAGGAAAAATGTAAGAAACTACATTAGAATTAGTGGTATAAAAGTACTTTATAGCATCTAAAAAAGAAAAAACAAAGATGTGCTTTTATTTTAATTCAATTTGTTCATTAATGCAAAACCATCTAAAATAAGTCTATGATCATTGCTTTGTCTTTCAGACAAAGCACAGGGCAGCCAAGTAGAACTGGAACTTCGGCCACCATAGTACAACTCCTGATTTCCAAATTTCTGCTGTGGTATTCCCAGTTGCTGGCAGTTTTTGTGAGTACACAAAGTACAGCTTAAAAGCCTCATCTTAAACTTATGAAAGTTAATATTTGTTCTCAGCTGTTTACAGACACTGTTTTCCATGAAAACCGGAGTCCAATATCTGCAGGACAGAGAATACAGAGGAAATTATGCTGTGAATCATGCGCAGCAGATACCACACCTTTGTTCTTGACTTGTTCCCTGTCTAACAAAAACATGTCTTCACTCAGGTTTTGAGGCTCCTGTCTCAGAGAAATGCTAATAAACTGCATAGCTACCTGCAGATTTTAATGCTAAAGAATATGCCTAGGAACTAATATGTTTTGCATTTAATGATAAACATAAAATTATATCATCTTCTGTTTCCAAATAAACCAATGGCGTAAACGTACCCAGAGTGAGGATTCAGATACACAGATTTCAGACATGGTAGCATATAAATTAAAACTTGCCCTAGATGGAGTGAAAATCAGAAATATTCATATAGCCCTGACATCCTCAAAGCGACATGTTGATTAAGATCCTAAGATTTTCTTCTAACCTGTACTTCTTTGTGGGCCAAACAGCCTTGTATCATCACCAGAAATAAGCCCACAAGAGTGCCAAAGTAACCACCAGACATAATGCTTCATTAAACTATACAGGACTGGGAGAAATAGTAAAAAGTCCTTCTGGGAATAACACCTGATAATACTAGGGTATTGAACTAGATGACATTTGAAGGTCCATTCCAATCCAGACTATTCTATAAGCCTGTGATACTGTACTTAACTTCATAAAAAGATTATTGTAAAATATTTTCTCTAGAAAACTGAGAATAATGCAAATGGAATATATATCCATGCAGCTCAGAAGTCTTTTGAAAGCTTGGCGTTACAGATCAAACAAAAAGACAAGGCCTAACTCAAAGTGTTTGTACATTTTGTGTTATTTTAAGCCTAGGGTAAAATAATCTAAACTGCTAATGTGGCTTTACTGCATCAGAGGTTGAGCAAAATATTAATTTTTTTTATTATTATTTTTTCTTTTTATGGGCCACCACTCCCATACAAAAGGCCTTTCACACATGCTGGGTGACAAGGGTTCATATTGTCACGTGGCTAAGGGAAACCTCTTTGAGAAGCACAACAGAACAGAGTAGTTAGCACAATCTGCAAAGCAGCTGTGACAGACACTGCAAACTTAACAGTTCATCAGTGGCTTATGTACCATAATTTTAGAAGCCCTGAAATGATTCAGGTACCAGTAGCTCTCAGGACAACGTCGCATGTCCAAATACACTACAAATATTCTACGAAATGTACTTTATTAAGCAAATTCTAACTTCTTTAAACTCCTTAATCTCAGTATCGCAGTAACAACTGAAGAGGAAATCTCAATCCGCATAACTAGTGGCATACACATTTCAGTGTGAAATACAATTTTCAAAGTACATTATGTTCTGAAAGCAACTGCTATTATTGTTAGAGGCGTTGTCTAAGGTAGTACATAAGCATGAAAAAATACATGGTGCTGGAAGAAAACAGTGTTCTGAGTTGTAACTGTCAACTTCACAGATCTGTTTATAGTACAGAAAACCTTTAGAAAAGATTACCTGTAGCTCTTGCTGTGAAAATGGTACTTTAGGGAAGCAAGAAAAGTAAGGCCAACCTGAGCAGCTTACTGTATATACAATTACCAATTCTGAAGTCTAGATTGACCTGCCTGTCCTCTCCTGACCACTGAAGGATGCATGACTCTAATGCTGTGGACTCATGCATATGCATAGGACTCTAATCTCAGAAGCTGCTAGTGGATGTTTCCATCAAGGTTTTCATTTCAGTATCGTATTCTAAATGCTTGCTATTCTATTCTGCAGTATTCCACTTACCCTCTTTTAAAATTAATCAACTTTAACCTTTTTCAATGATATGAATTTTACTTCCTTCAGATCAAAACCACCACAAAACAGGAATTTCCCAAACTCCTTACGTACTATAGTTCTAAATTTTCATTGCTTTTAGGTATTCTGCTACAAGACTGGTTCAGCCATCATTAGTACTTTTCACTGTTTGTGCTCTGTATATCCAAAGTGCTTTCCTGGTATTAAAAATGCAGTCTTGTTACAAAGTAATCTGAATGAGCCTATACAAACCAGCAGTTTGAAACCGCAGTAACTCAAGGCCTGAGAAGGGCAAACTCTTATCTCCATATCTTTCTTGATTTATTGGAACACAAATGTGAGATAAACAGGACCCACACTTCATTAAAAGTGGCAAGGTACTTTTCTAGGATCATAGGGTACATACAAAACACAAGCTCCAGGGGCTTTTGAAACAGAAGGTCTTTTGAGAGGAAAGAAGGTCACAGCTGAAGGCTAACTACATGCGCAATGTACACCACTAATGTTGGTGGCCCTTGGGCTCAGTGCTAAACATTCAAAGTTCTGTATAAACACAGAACAGTTAAGTGTCCTAAAAAGCTCTTAAAAAATATAGGCAGGACCCACACACAGTCCTTCTGTATTAGGAAAGAGCACTGTCAAATTCAGGAAAGTTCTTGCACTAGCAATGTTTGGGGGAAAAAAAAATAAATAAAATTCCTCCTTAATACATTTATGTGACTTCTTAATCTCAAGTCAGAATGATTGCCTGTACTGATGGAACCTAACACTAAAAGGTTACCCAAGATAAAGGAATAAATGCTCTGTAAAAGCATCAAGTGCAAGTTCTTACACATCAAGAGACAAAAATCTTCACCTTCCATTCCAATAAAGCCTACCTTGAACTGGGATTCCCAAAAAAAAGGCAAGAAAAATACTACTGAAAGAAAAATAAATTTTCTAGTGTTTCTCTTGTGTAAGTGGCTTGGACAAGACTAAGAGGACTATGAAGTAAGTGAAAAAAAGAGACAATGTAAAAGTAGATGAATGAAACATGCACAAGCCTCCCTCCCTGTCCTCATTAGTTCTGCAGCCATTTTTCAAAATGCTGTTGACACCAAAATAGTCCCCAGAGAGAACATGTTAACTAAAGAGACAGCAGCTTCATTTATCAACAGTGGTACAGCAAATTTGCCTGAAGAAATTATGCCAACCTGCTAATGCAGCTAATCAGAAACTGGTAAAAAAAACAAGTCATGCTACAAAAAGTCAAGGTTAAACTGCAAGATTTTACTATAATTACAAGGGATTTCAGGTTTGTTCATTAGAGAGATTATGTTCTACAAGGAACATATAGCCAAACATGGTGCTGGACAGACCAAAATATTCTCAAACAGCATAGAATAGTAAACATTTTTCTTGGAGAAATCTGAGCTCCTCTGTCCAATCCTGGAAAAATAAAGGAAGCTTGAAAGGTTTTGCCCACAAAGATTGCATGATGTTCTGTTAATGGAGATGCGCTGTTACAGTTGAAGTAGGAAAAGATGTTAAATACTGTATTTCTGTACAGAGAACTTGAACTTCAGGTAACACAGTACAGTTCCTCAGGTAATTCAATGTCATGGGTTAACTCCAGCTGGCGGCTAAGTACCACACAGCTGCTCACATGGCATTATTTATTAAAAAAATAAAGTTCCCAGAATTCTGTATTAGAAAACAAATCATAGAAAACAAATTGGATGAAAGGGCAATAAGCAAGAGCAGGGCCTCTGTAATTACACTTCATTTATACTATCCACTTTCACTTATGTTATTCACAATGGGAGGAAGGTAAAACAAATTTCTGTGGTTTGACAGTGCATATAAAATCTAGGCCTATGCAAACACAGTTAAATGTTTTCTTGCTTTTGTTTCAGTTACATTGAGTTTGGGTTGTACGTGAAGGTACATGTATCACCTATACCAAGCAGTCTTTGATAATCCCTTGTCTATGACAACACCTTCTGTGTCTACATCTCATATTTGAAAAGGAAACAAAGGAATTTAACTACATTCACGAGCATCTTACAAGCTGTAGTGCACAGATAATAGGAGAATTTGCAGAAAATACCAATA
Source organism: Psilopsiagon aurifrons (assembly GCA_025447955.1). NCBI lineage: Eukaryota > Metazoa > Chordata > Aves > Psittaciformes > Psittacidae > Psilopsiagon > Psilopsiagon aurifrons. The sequence continues at coordinate 6,694 of JAOEHY010050298.1, forward strand.
CTGTATTCTGATTAGCAAGCAGAACTTCACTCCTTTGCTTGGAGGTCTAGAGTTCCTGCTAGAAGAGTAAATATATATGCATTAACATGTTGTGCAGGTAAATCTAGAACCCTGAGACCAGCATATTAAAAGCAGCAGCATAAGGGCTGTTCCTCAAATTTTACTGTTAGTTTGGGCTCAAGGACCTTTTACTATGAAAAATCAAATGTGACTCACAACTTACTTTTAAAGGGGGAAACAGGGGGAGGGGGAGAGATACAAGCATGGAAAGCTGCCTTATATTGCTTAATGCACTAAGCTGTAACTTATTCACCTGTTTAATTTTGTTGAAAAAGAATTTCCTAATAAAGTCCTTCAAGGAAAAGACAAATGTTCAGAAAGGCAGAACCCTGAATGGGAAAAAAAAAAAGTCACAAGCACACCTCAGTAAAGACCATGATCATAAAGCAAGCTGGATGATGTATCTTAGGCCCTTGCTATGTCTTTAAAGCAATAAAATGTTGATATAAAAGCCTTTTAATTAAAAATGCTATTTATGTATAGGAATATTAGTGAAAAGTTTGCCTGCGTATTGATGCTTGAGTGAACAGAATACTGAGGTAAACTCATCTGAGACTAGAGAGTCATTTATTTGTTGTGTCATGAAGAAGTTGCTTTTTATAACCCTCTGTCATGACCTGAAGGGTTACCTATTCACATATGTATAGAGATCCCAACCATGAGCTTGCAGGATTCCAAAACACACAGAAACATAGAGGCTCTGTCCTCCAAATTTCTCTATTATAATTACCATAAACAGCAACAAAATCAATCACAGCTACATTTTGCAGTTACCAATCAGTTCAATGTGATCCATGACAGTTCCTTGAATGGCTTTAATCAAAACTTTGAAAAGGCCCATAAAGTTTTAATGCAATATTTTCATACAATAAACAAACAAAAACCAAACCCCACTGGCTGTATTTGCACAAAGTACAGTTGCACAAATGCAGTAAATTCCTTTTGTTTGTTATATTTTTCCTACGGCATATAAAAGCAGTCTTATTCGTGTAGAGCATTAAAAGGATACTGGCTACATCTTACCGTAGAGGATATACAAAAATGCCCGACTTCTACTTGAGTTTTTAATCACAGAATATTGGAGATACATATCTGACAGTGGTTCTGTCCTAGTTCTTTCAACTGAATAAATATGCTCTTAACTGAGAAAAAGAGATATGTCAGTTCAGGGCCAAAGACATATTTAGGACTCAGGAGAAAAGATAAAGAGACTCCAAAAATTAGCATTAATAGCAAGCACACAATGTAATCTCAGAATGTTTTTAAAGCATTAGGGATAAAACACCTGAAGGCTACAAACACATCCTATATGAATACTTCATATGAATTACCATCTGCTGTTGGTGTTACTCAGTGACATTACACATAGACAGATAGGTGAACAAAAGTGTGGTTTCTGCTCTTCATAATATATTTAAATAATAATGATTATGAGAGCCTTAAGGCAGACATAGAGTGAATTTTCACCCTCTCCAGTAAGATATTATCAATACTGCTGGACTGAGCTTTTGCCATTGACCTTGGACTATAACAAATGAAGTCTTATAGCTCTGCAGTTACCCTGAGACCAGCATATTAAAAACTACAAAGCAGTTCCCTTGAAAAGAACCTAGAGAGGCACCATTAGAAATTTCCTGTGCCTAAAGATATTGTGTGATTTGAGTGCTACGTTTCCAAACTATGAATGGTTGTGTCACCTGTCCCTGGGTGAAGATTCACAGAGCAATCTCCCAAATGTAAAATACATTGACAATCTGCAACTCCCTCCAGTCCCATTGCAGTTCCGCAGCTGTTTAACAGCCTGTGGTGAAAATGGTTTCTAGGTGGATCAGGATACTCCTTACTAGCTGCTCTAGAGGACAAAAGGCAAAAAAAAGATGCACTTAAAAGCTGTTACTGAGAGAAACAATCTTAACATATTGTCATCTAGTGAGTTCTTTTTTGTCTGTAATTTTATCACATATGTAAAAAAATTCAATAGAATAAAAACAAAAGATACAGATGGCAAACAGGTCACCTGACCTCCTGCCTTAAAATCCCATGGCCCAAACAGGGTATTTTTGCATGAAGTTTGATTTGAAATAACAGAACCTGTTTAGCCAGAAAACTGGAAATATTCATTTAAAAAAATGAAAATGTTTGCTTTTTTTGTAGTAGCATTCAGGAATGTCTTGTCAAAGCAGTGGCTCTTCCCCCAATTAGGGTAAATTTTAAAATTTTATTGTTAAATAAAAAGACTGGGTTTAATCTAAAAAAAATTGATTCTACTTTCTGTATTTTAAAATATAGGAAAACACTATAATTTGACTAACAGAGGAAAAACTTGTTTTGAAAGCTTAAAAAGATAGCTTGACTTTTACACCTGCACTTACCCAATGAGCCTAGGGGCAAGATTAGCCACAGTATAAGATGCCAACAGAAGCTTAACTCAAAATTTATTATTCATCCCAGTATTCTGTAGGCAATAATTTAATGAGCAAACAGGAATTATGAATTTTAGAACAGATTTTAAACATCATGCATATTTATGTCAATGGAGGTAACAGATGATCTGAAATTGTGAGGCAATAGGCTGACAGTTCCCCATCACCACTTATTTCTCTTCTCTGCTGATGCTTTTATCTCAACTCTTTCAATTCTCACTGGTTCACAACTGGAACTTTGCAGGCTGGATCCAATGACAGCTTCTCCTATCAGGACACATTACTTCTCTAAGTGGGTAGTCCTGCTTCTGGTTTTCCCTTTCATTTCTCTGGTATACAACATCTTTTTGAAAATCCTTTGTTAATCATATTTGTTTCACTAGCTGTTTTTTAAACTACTTATTTTGGTTTTAGATCTATTGCCTAATTGTAGGCAATGAATTTTCCAGCAATACTAGATCTATGATTCCATTTAGCAAAAACTGTTTTGAAACTGGCATTTTAAGCTTTCCTAGAGATACTGTAAAAGAACATCATCATACATTGCTGCTGTTTATGGATCAGATTCCAGTCTCTTTTAAGCCCTAGATCCTTGCATTTATTCCGGTGACTCACATTTTGCTGCTACATTCCTGAAGTGTTTTGCTAATGGAGACTGAATAACAAACACCCACGCTCTGGCACAATCCACTTCAGGCCTCACAGTTTTACTTTTTGCTTTATTTGGACTTTTGCACATTTGCTTATCATATTTCAGATGCTTTACACCTTGATCACACCATTATTGAAATGTTCGACCATACCCACAGTTTATTCTGACAATATTTGGCATTAGTAACAGCTATAACTCACTATAAACATTAAACTGGCAAACTTATTCATGTGGGATCTTTCAGGGGCTTTTAAATAACCAAAAATCATGTGGCATAAAACACATACTTAGCCACATACTATAATTTGGAATTATTCTACCATAACTATTTGTGTACAAATGTAGACAAATAAGAATCCGCATGTTTCTTCCAATGCTGCATATAAATTAAAATAAAACAGCAGCAACTTAGATAATGTCTGTATTCCCCAAGTAGGCAGAAGCCCCATTCAACTGAATGATCAAAAGACAGAAGTAAGCCAAGATGATGTTCAGGTTCAAAACGTATTCAGAGAAAATATTAGGAAAAATGCTTATTACAGGTTATTAAAGGCAAAAACACAGACCTCCTTAACAAGCCACTATATCCTATCATAAGTTGAAAACATTTAGGAACATATTAAAGATTATCACACATCTGCTTATTCTTATAGGTTCACAATACCTGTTACTGGCCATACAGAATAAAACATCGTGCACCATAGTCTCACCAAGTATAACCATTGTCATCCTCTTAACAAGACTTTCTGTCTTACTTAGGCAGGAAATTACTGGTAGCTTTCTTAGGATGTAAATTGGAAAACACTGATGAGCAACATGCAGAATTCACAATTCCTTCAATTACTCTCATAAACCCTTCCTTTCTTAACAATGTCAATAATACTAACAAGATTGCTTTGAGGAGCTTATTTCTTTCTGCCTTCTTTTTAATACTATTCTGCATTAAGTGGATGTTTAGCTATTTCCTCAGAAGCTAATCCTATCTCTTGCTATACACCCTATCTTCATAGCTCCCATGGAGCTACATGAACAGTCAAAGGGAGAGGATCAATAGTTTTAAAAGAAATCAAAAAGCATCTTCCTTTACAAATAATAAAATTAATGGTCTATTTTCAGCCATTTGGTCGTTAACCTAAATACATTCAGACAGCCAAAATCTCCAAATATGGTAATTGCAAATTAAATTGGTATCAATTTTGCACATAATTTGTACTTGTCAAACTCATTTACATGCAAAACCATATTATATCTGTCTATTCAAACAGGTACACCACAAATCCTCATTCTGGGTCTGATAGATTACTGCTAAAATGGCTGTTATGAAATGCTTTGATCTTTCTCAAATGGACTGTTCACATGCTTCAGGTAAAGAATATCTTTAAGTATTCTGTGATATGAGTACATTTATGAAATCCCTTCTTCAATTCTCTCACTTTTTGTAAAAGGTCACTCATTTTGAGAAATGTAGTGTAAGACCACTCTGTTTCCTGCTGGGCAAATAAGATGGCAATTATGAACAGTTTCACAGAGAGGTGCCTGACGTGTTCTGGACTTTATTGACTTGAACTCTTAGATTTCAAAATCATATCCTATAAAAACTTGCTGACATTTGACATTGGTAAAGACGTGAACATTGTCCTCATGCACTCATGCTAATACAGCCAAGAGGACAGTGTTGCTGCGTGCAAATCTATGAAGATTTCTGGAACAAAACGAAACTCCATGATTTCTCCAGGATGCAGTAAGACAGCATCCTCCTAGCCAGATTTGGCTCTCTTTGAGGAAAACAGATGTCAACGACCAACAAAAGAAATGTATCATTCAACATAGTGTACAACTTAAATAGTAGGTACCTATTCAATCTCTGTCAAAAATAGTGCTTTCCCAGCAAAAGAAAAATACCTTTTCTAACAATAAGACACTTTTTCTCTACCTAATATTTATAAGGAGCAATTGGATTAAAAAAAAAAAAAATCTAGTAATCTTTCTTACAATAAGGAAGAGAAAATACGCAAACACAAGTGTAAATTAATCTATTTTATTAAAGAAAAAATATTGAAATGTTCTACATTCAGAATAGCTTCTCTTCTACCATTATGATTATATATATTCTCTTCCAGGAAAGAGTAAAGCTGCTGAAATTCTACTCCATTAAATCCACCAAGAAACACATTTTATGCTTACCAGAGAGGTTAAATGATTTGAGAGGCAGCAGTGGCCTTTTCAAAACAGAACCAGAGTCAAGTATAAGAAGGAAAAAAATGGAGTACCAGTGCTCCACATTGAAGAAGATGAATTCAGTGCAAATCATTTTTCCAGGAAAACTCATCTTGAGTAACACGATGAGGGTTGAATTTCAGCTCTGAAGTACAATCTTTGAATCCTCAAAAAGAGGAGAAAACATTTTTGTAGATTGCGAACTACAATTTCCTACAAATTGTCACTAGATGGCATCTTGTCATTATACTTTACATCTCAGAGCTCATCACCACTGTCATTCCCCTGTGACAGAAAACATTGAACACAAAGTGTTCTGATGAGGTTTCAGTTTACTGTAATGCGTAAAATCCTGGTTTTACCACTGTGCAATGGATACTGTCCTACTGGAAGTCTCCTCAAAAATGGTAGAAAAATCAGTATCCACACATTGGCTCTTACAGCCATAACAATGCATACATAAAAATTATTAGTTACAAAACTATTAAGGGGAGTTAAAAGAAGCCATTAAAGGTTAGGCTGTGTGTGTTTGGTTTGTTAGTTGCTTTTTTTAATGATTTATTTATGTTTCTTACCCATCAGAATTCTCAAAATTTTTTATTGCTGCCTTTCAGAAGCATATTTCCTGGTGGACTTTGAATTTTTTAATTCTGGGGTTTGGTACTTTACATTGTTAAAATTAACAGAAAGCAAATAAAACCCAAAAAAATATTAACTCTACTATAAATGCTTTTAATAGTAAAGATTTATATTAAGGATTCATCAATTTATTTGCCTCCAAGAAAACAATAAAACCATCAAAAAAGACTGTATGTTATTGTCATAACACCGCTAAAATGGAATTTGGTTGATGGGCAGCTATACAAAAGTTAAAATCTTGCTTGTGCAAATCAATCATTTTACTCATTTGTTTTCCAGTAGCACATTTTTGCCACTCCTAACTGAAAACCAAGGAAAAGATTCAAAAGAAAAGCTAAGCAAATTTATCACATTCCCTTTAGCTTCATTCCAATTATATAAAGCAGAGATCTACAAAACTGCTGCATGAAATGTATATTTATACCCTATTTATTACAGTCTCTTGCATTCCATCTACAGGAGCACACTCCACCCCACAATTTAGTACTGCTAACAGTGAAAAACATCAACTTCCATGCAGCTTTTGTACAACTTCCATTCAGATGCAGCTTTTTCCTGCTGTTTCTTAATCTTCTTGATTATTCTTAGATTGCATGGCGTATGCTAACAAGCTCCTTCCTACAAGTCTGTTGGACTTGCCAAAAATTGAATAGTACTAACAAAATCAAAGGCATCTCATTTGCATATTCTGCGGTTCCTTTTAAAAGGAGAACCCTGTTTCCGTTCATTTAACCTATAGTATACATTCCCTAATATTCCAAGTAGAAAAGGTGTGCAACCAAATTTCTTTGAGCACCTTCAAACATCTGTTTGCCTTATCCTTAACGAGTAACACAAAGAACTAATATAGACACACTTCACCTGCATTTCAGCAGCTCTCTAGATTCACCTGCTGGTTGGCATTTGCATTCCCAGCAACTGGAAATTGGTTATTCTGTTTCTATTTAGAGACTGACTTTTACCTCCTTGGTTAAAGGACAGAAGAATTTCTGATAGTGAAAGGAAGGAAGGCTACTAAGTGAAGAAGGCATGTCTACTCTACTGCCAACCAAGACAATCCCACACTTTATTTTAAACAAAGAAAGAAATCAAAATGTCAACTTCTGTCAACTTATCTTGAAGATCTGCTTTTCTAAGAATAGTAAACAGCAGCTCCAACTTTGTAGTCATCCACACCATTACCACTCTAGGCAAGGCAGAAATCTGATAACATTCAGCAACCTATGTGCCTAATTCAACAGGCAAGTCATAGCCTCATGGAAGAGGAAAAAGGTATCAACATATTACAGGAGCTCGAATGTAAAAGTAACTGGGTTTATCCTCATTTCATTTATCATTAAATAACATCTGCAATTTGATGGTTTTCTCTATACAGCCTACACTAGTAACACTGCCTTATCGTCTAAATGATGCCAGAGTACTTAGAAAGAGACTATTTCCAGACTGCAGACTGCAACCTCTAGTCACCAGGCAATCTCAGCTGATGTGATTAAAAAAACCCCACAGCCACATGCAATAATAATAAGCAACAACATTGTAAACATACAAAGACATATCAAAAGTCAAAGTTCTACAACTGCTTCTAACTTCCTGTCTGCTGTGAATTAACAAAGCAACAGATTTCATGTGCCTCAATCCTCCAAAGCAGTCAGATCTTGTGATGTAAAGCCTGGCAAAATCTTCCCCTGTTACACATCTCAGGCAAAATTTTGATCCCATTCTGAATTTAATTCATATGCAGTGAAACCCATAAACTCTCAGATTCACATGAGACAGCTGTAAAGAATTCTCCTGTATTTCACAGCAGTTCTATGGCTTAGGTTGAGAACTAAAGAAAAAAAAAAAAAACCAAAAACTATAAAGATTTTCCACCAGATTTTTAATCTTCACAAGTGAGAACTGTTCTACAATATCATTTGTGACACCTGCACAACATGCTTTCCTTCTCCCATGCACAGAAGACTCTCCCCTCTTGTCCAACATGTTATCCAAATGCTCTGCGATGATGCATAGGGAAGAGCTGGATTTTTTTTAGGTTCAATTCCATTCTTTTCCTTGGTACTGATCGATTATTTTTTTTTTTTTTTTTAAATGCTTGTCATAAAATGCATTCCATTCAATAGAAATCTAAAATTTAAAGACACTTTTTTTGCAAGCCATTATCTCCATCTAATAGATCTCTCTCCAGAAACAGCAAGATAAGTTACCTTCAGGTAGTTAGCATATGACTATTCTTGATCAAAGACAAATCTTGCAGCAATTTTATTTATCAGAAAAAGGTCATTCTTGTCCTTGCTAAATTACTCTGAAGACTCCCATTTTACTCCCAGTACCTTTTCCCAACATCTCTTGATTAAAAACAGTACACAATGTTTGTCATCAAATATCAGTGTATATAGAAAAGAGGTTGAGAAATGGAGACTGGGGGAAATGTCCAACTTTAAAAATGCACAAAGGCAATTTTAAGGTAGCCTGCAAGAAGGGTGTGAAACTGCAGAGTACAACACTTAGAGGAAGCCATAAGAAAAAGGGACGAAACTGGCAGAATCCTAACCCAAATCTAGGCCTTGAGATTCTGGCAGTAAGCAATTGAGAAGCTTCTTAAAGCTTCTCAATAGTAATTTCTTCAGTCAGTTTTTCTTATCTCCACAGGTATAACTAATTACCTGATGAGATTTAAAAACAAAAGAAAGGTTTTAAAACTCACAATCAGCCTAATGTAAACATCTTGAATTATTTAACAATCTATTAAGCAGCCATGCCTATCAAAAAACCCCAAGTTTGACAGATCTAGTTCACCACTAAGTTACCACTGTAGTTTTACATCACTGTAACTCCAGCCATTTCAATAGTCTCAATCATGTAACAGAAGTAAATTCAGTTTGAGTTTCCGCTGCATTAGTCTTCCATACTGGATCTGTCACTAAGTGCAAGAATAGCAGCCAGCAATTATTAAAAAAAAAAATACCTGGAAATAAGTCTTTCAGGCTCTGAAACTGGGGCATTATTCAATAATTCATTCTCAGATCCATTTGAATTCTCATCTGTCAACTCTCCTTTTATTACCAGATTGTTCTATAAGCAATGATCTGGCAACATATTTGAAAAATCTATGTAGTCCTCTCATCCATCACAACAAACAATTTTCCAAGCAACAATAGAGACAGTGTAATTTCAAGAAAAATATCTCAACTCTTAACTCATTACTTTCATGCCATGGTTGTGTGGCATCAGAAATATCACGAAAAGCACAAAACTCTTTTCTGTTACCATTATAACCCTCTTCAGTAGATTGAAATACACTGGTAAACTTGCTTTAAAAGCCTTCCTCTCAACCCTCAGATAAGCAAGAAAAGCAATAATTAAGTGCCTGAATTACTGAGGCTCAAGCCGGAAAACTGAAAACCTGTTTTAAGGTAGTACTTTGAAGTTCAAGGATGCTTTCTTACATGCAACAGCAACCAGAGGATTCAGTCCTAAAGTAAATAAGTAAATAGATCAGAACTTCCAGGTTAAGTTTGGCCAACAAATTCTGTGAAGCCCCCATCCCACCCCTTCTTTTTATGGGAAGAGGAAGCTTTTCAGTATAAGATGATAGGTATTTGTAAGAACACGTTCTGCACTTGTAACAGACCATTTTCTGTTTTAGAAAACACATTCAGCCAAAAACCCACATCATTCTTCAAGACATTCAGTTTCAACTGATACAAGCCCAATTTCAATGCAAATATATGAAGCACAAAACCATGTTTCTAAAAATAAACCTTCACCTCTGACAACATTATTTTACAAGTTAACTTTTGACAAACCAACAGAAAGACACCACTTCTCAGTAGCCAGCTGTTCTAAACAGGAAGGAAGTATCAGTATCAGTGTCAGTGCAGAAAGAATCATTGAAAGTCGGGTATTCTTGTTACATACTAAGGATTACAAAAAGTACATATTAAGTATTACAAAAAATAATACTTAAGGTATTCTTAGTACATATGAAGCATTTTTCATACATATGAAGTACTCTTCAAAAACTTCATCTGTGGAGTATAAAAGGATTCTGTCAAATCACCATACCAGTCAGATAATCTTTTGTATATATTTTGTTTTTCAAGATATTTTCATATTTACAGTAATGGGATTAAGCAGTTTCAACAAGCAGTGACTTCCAACTGAAACACAGTGTGCATGTGGAAGAAGTCCAATAACCTCCTTCTTTCAAGGAACTTTTAGTGTTTAAAGTTCCTGTTTAAAATAGCATTAATCATGCCTGCAAACAGGAAAAAAGTGTTTGCCAAGCACTTGACATATTGCTTATTTCTGTATTCCAACATAAATCCACAGTCCTACAACCTCAAGTCTGAGATAATGCAAATTAGATAATCAAAAAAAAAAAAAAAAAAACACAAAACCCAAATGTGAGCAGGATGACTCAGTGCCAATTACTGGCATCATCCAACAAGAGGCACTTGAAAAGGTCCTGTGTAGGATATTAGGGTTTAAGAGACAAAAATAAAGATGCAAGGGTCTTGACTGCAATGAATGATTAATTCTTTGTGACATCGCAATTGAATATCAACAGCACCTGTGTAAATCAGACCTATAGCACCTTAGTATAAAGCTATTTCATAGTACACTTTCCTGCTAAGTGATAATGTTACATAGAAAATTAAGGATAGGTGCAGTACAGAGACAGGCTGGATTATTTCTATCCTTTAAACCAGTGTAAGGTAGTTCATTGGTTCCTCTTCCTGCTCGGTTTTCAAGCAAATGGTGGCATCACTCTTGTGAACACTTTAACACTGAACTTGTCCTAACTCACATGGGCTTTTTTTGTTTACCCTCAGCGGGGGATATCGTTACACCATGAAACTGCAGCAAGCTTGCAGTAGTTGCACCCTTCCCTACAGTTAATTTGGGCACTCTCCTTGACTGCATGGCAGTGAGATAACCTGGAGCCCACTCTGTATGTTGATATGATACAGTGAGTAGCACACACTAGATTCACTGGGCTATTAATGAACTTACACTGCAATAACTGCAATCAGTTTGGTAAGACGGATCTTTGCTGTACTATATGCTCAAGTATTAAAGAGCATTTAAGCAAATTCAAGCAGTCACTTCAAAAGCGCAAGGTGTCACAAGTAAAAACTGGTTTCAGTGATTTATGACCGAAACTACTTAAAAGCAAATCTAAGCTCAGCTACAGAATCTATTCAGCAAAATGCTTCTACTTACTGGACCTTGAGGATTGTTCTTGGCCCTGGAAACCAGAGTCATAACATCAGATTTATAGTCCTGAGGAAAAAAAAAAAGGGAGGGGGAGTGGAATAAAACCAAACAGATTTAACAGAATAGTTTGCACTTTATATAAAAGGAATAAAGATCAACATGGAGCACAAGTACAATTAGAATCAAAGGAGCCATTAGTAAGACATTTGATTACAGCAACTTCCATTGCCATTCATCTTTTGCACTGTACCTTCTTTACTAAGTTGAACACCTTTCATGGCTTACTATAATGATCCTCAAGAAGACCAGTGTTCTTTTCCCTTTTGTTTCAGATGAGTGTGCATGGAAAGGACAGGATGATGACAGAGCTACTACCTGTCAAGAAGTCCAGTGCGCTTCCTGAACTAGGCCTTGCCATGGAAGTTTGGAGGACAATTTCTCAGCTGCCTAAAATTCTCTTGGCATCTTACAAAATACAACACTATTCCAATTAGAAGAGCTCTGGTTTATCCGCCCACTTGGCTACAGCCATATAATGTTGCAAACCACTACAGCATGGGCAATGTAAAATTCCTAGTTTTCTACCCCTTGTGAAATGTCTCCTACATCCCCAATTGGCATTCCACAAATGTGGACATAGAACAGTTTGTAGCTCAAGCACATCTTCTGAAGGCTTGCAGTTACATCTGAGGAGACCAGAGTGCAGGGACAGGGGGAAAGACTATTACTGTAGTACAGATAGTGTGAGAATAAGATAAGCTGACTACACTGCTGTTTATACAATACAGAAATATAGGCTTAAAGAGGTTTTTAATAGGCAATGAAAAGTGCCACAGTATCTAAATACAGACACAATGAATACAAGTGCAAGACTCAAGTCGATAATTAGAGCTATTTTTTTAAAAGGCTATATTAGAAAGTAGTTGGCACGTTCAATTTGTGTCTCTTCCCTAATGAATGCAGCCATTACATTCACATTTCTATGTTGAAAAGGTCTCCCAGGGCCAGGCTCCTGTTGTCTTGCCTTTCCTGTCAGTAAGACCAGATTTGCATGTTGAGGTGAAGCTGCAGTTCCTCCTAATGTCTGGGAATTAAAGTCTGATAAGCTAAAATTGAGGCATGTCTGACAAGGATAGCAGAATAACTGCTATGAACTTTTTATAATTATTATTATTTTCAAGTATGCCTCAAATACTAAGCTTACAGATCCTTTTTTTATAGGAGATATGCTATGATCCAGTAGACAGAATTTATTTCAGGGAGTTGCTAGTAGTACACTGGTACTTCACTGCATGACCTTTCTGCATTTCACTCTTCTGTATCCCAGTTTATCCATTAATATATGGAGGTCTATACCACTTTCCCACCTAAAAACAACCTTAATGTTTGTAAAGTGTCTCAAGAGACAGCTGTTGCAGAAACACAGCAGCTTAAAACAGACTATATTTGCCACTGAGGCATAAAAAGAATTTCTAGGCTACAAAAGTTAACAGCTCTAGTAGTAAAAATATTTTCCTTTCAAACTTTTCCTCCATGTATCCCAAAGTCAAGTCACAAAAGAATCTTCTTACACAAGTAGTGTCCAGTTAGCGTACCAGCTCCTGAAAGGTATAAATAGGAATATCAGTTGCTCTCTGTTCAACTTAGCTATTGTATATATCAACTTCTTCATAGGAAATGCCAAAAAACAGACTTTACAAGACATCTATAGATGCCAGGCTACCATCAAAATCAGCACACAGACAAACTCCTACAGTTCAATTGCATCTGTTTCCCACAAAGGAAAGTGGTCACTTCTGGCTGCTGTCAGGAAGGTACAAGCTTTCTGAGACTGACATTGAACAAAACAACTAACCAAACTATCTGTTACATTTTCTAGCCTCTGTATAATTTAATAGCACTTTCACATCTATACTCCCTGCTGCATCATGGATAAACTGTGCATTCCCTACCTTTTCAGGTTTTCCTCACATTTCCTCATTTTACCCCCCTGCTTGCTTCTTTTCCTTCATCTTAGCTCCTCTATCTTACTGCTGCCACTCATGGTTGTGCCACTCTATACACATTTTACTATGGCTTTATTATGCACCTTATTCAAGCAGGATATGTACACAGCAACACAGCAGAATATCTGTTCAGCTACTTATAACCAATGTCTATTACCTTCCACTCTGTTTTCTAATTCACATGCTCTTTCTTGTTACAGAGCTATCATGCAGTAGGTTGCACAACTGACCTTCAATCATAGTTTCGCAGTGCTTTTAAAGGGCACTGGACAGATTCAAACCCCCAAAAGCTAACCATTTTGCAGGGGTGTTGCTCTTGGTAAACTCACTAGGAGAGGCAGGCTGGCAGTCACACAAAGAGATGGCAGATTTTATTCCGCACAATTCTTTTCCAGAAGGCAAGGCCCCAAGTTCCAAATACACAGGCCATTTTAAACAGGTATTTTACAAATACACTTTATTTCCACCCCCTCCCTGCCCCAGCTTGTTTCCAAGTACTGCACAGCTCTGAACCAGTAAAAGATTAATGAGCAGATTTGGACCTTTGTTGCATGGGGGACACCTACTTGGAAAGCTTGTGCTGTGTGCCATGTTAACATTACACTTGCCCCCTGTCATAATCCAGGGCATATTGAGCCAGAAAATTAAAGCAAAATCAGCAAAACGTCTCAGGCAAAGGTGATTTTCAGAGGGACAGGAACTCCATCAGTAGCCCAAATGAATCTAAACCTGTAAGCAAGAGCCTGAATGCCTGCCCCACTAATGCGAGCAGCTTGGCCTGGACGGGCATCTGTCAAACACCAGTTTGCTCTTGTATCACAGAGATGGAAACAGTCATTCACTCACATCAACTGCAGTAATACCATTCAGGTGCAGCTTTCTGATAGACAAAAGGGATTAATTCTCTACTCCCAGCCCAAGGATAATCGTCATGATTTTCGCATAAGACATTTTCCTATAAGCTATTTCTGTATTTAAAACAAACAAAATCTTTCATGGTGTTGCATTCACACTCATTTTCAGGTAACATGTCATAATAATCTCACATGGCCAGCTTATGCAGAGTGCAACTGACAGGCCAATTAACTATGCACTTGTCTTGGAATCTACAGAAAACGAACCTGTGTCACTGCAGCACTTGTGGCAGCACAATAAACTTTCTCCCTCCTACAGAACTATACTTCATGCTCCTATCAGAACATGATAGGGAGAGGTATAGTATAGAACTATACTTCATGTTCCCTCAATCTGTGTAATTTCCTTTAGGTCTCTTGTTTCCATGAACATTTGTATTTTGAGATGATTTCTCTTGCTACTCAAAAAACAGAATTACAACAACCATTCTCAGGCCATTATCAAGGTCAGGTCTGGTATAAAAGACAGCTGTATTGTCTTTACATCAGGCTTTCTAGAAGTTTCTACTAATATCCTCTTCTGTCTGCCCTTACAGAAATCATGAAACACTCCCTAAATTTTCCATGGGGCTCACCCTTTTTCCCACCCCTCAAACTGAAAGTGTCGAGTTAATGTCAGCTCACAGACACTGCTATCCATTCTTCTGCCTTCAATGGAAAAATAAATTTTGGCACTCTTTCCCCAGTGTTAAAAGTCTTAGATACTCCCCAGGGATAGGAAGAATCAATGCAAGAAAGATCCATATTTTCTTTCTTGGAACACTACTACTTCCAGCAATTTATTTGACTGACTATGCCTTCTATTACCATGTAAATTGTTTCAGGCTGCAGGAAAAAAAAAGTATTAATCTCTCCTCAGTAAGTCATAAAATAAAAAAATCAATTTCAAGGTCAATTTAGTCTAAATAACACCTGCTGCCCTTTTTGTAACATGCAGGCTCCCCTGAAACACTAAGTTGCTCTCTATAAAGGCATCAATATATGATGTTTCACATCAATCAAGGCAACGTACGGTACAGTACAGCCAATTTTCAGTGAACCATCGGAGGCTTAAAAGAAGATTCAAAACAGGTCCCTTGTCGCCAGACATTTTCAGCATAAGCATGAGGCTTTGGAAAAGAAAACTAAAGCTGAGGAACTTGTGTGTGTAGGAGGTCTGAGTCTGCAAGAAGCTTGTACTTCCTAAGGATTAGGGATATCGAGGGATTCTCAGCTCCGTGCAGGAAGTATTCAAATCCACAACGGGTGGGCCTCAGAGCAAGAACTTTAGTAAAGGGAAAATAAAAATGGTAACATAAGGAGAAAGGCAGAATGGAAAGACAAGGAACAGAAAGGAAATA
>JAOEHY010050299.1:0-58248 GCA_025447955.1 Psilopsiagon aurifrons
TAGGTTCTGTTTTCTCTCAGCTTTTGAAAAAATTGGACCAGTACAGTATTTCTGGTGTCTGTGCAAGACCAAAGGGAATGCCTCTCCTAGAGAGAACCACCCAGCTTGGTGTCATCGGCAAACTTGCTTAGAGCGCACTCAGTTACATATATCTACATCTTAGTGTGTTGTGTTAATTTAGATATTTAATTGTAAGTGCATGTACATTAGCTTCAGTAGCCAAGTGTTGTTAGAAATCCAGTGATTCATTTCAACAATACAAACTGCTGCTAAATTATATCTGTAATCCTTTAGACATAAACTGCTGTCCAGGTCTGAGATTAAGCTTAGAATCAGATACACAGAGGCTCCTTTCAGGCAGGAATTTTAGAAAGCAAGGTGTTCCAATCTGAACCTTGTGACTCAATGGGAGGGCTTCCCTTACTCTACATATTTCTTTCATGAGACATAAACTGTTGTCTAGGTCTGAGACTGAGATTGGATTCAGCCATACCTAGACTCCCCTCTGAGACAAGATTAGAAAGCAAGTGGTTCTGATCTGAACCTCATGACTCAATGGGAAGGTTTGCTTTTTTTTTTTTTTTTCAACTTTAATCCCTCTACCTTGTTTTCTTTTCAAATTGTATTAGGCATAAGCCATTGTCCAAATCTGAGGCTAGTACCAGCTTCAGCCACAGTCAGCCACTAAGAGGATAGTGTGATATCCTAACATTAAATGAATAACACTGTAGAAATCCAAAATGTTGTAAAAAGAGGCAAAGAATTTTTACACTGATTTGAAAACTAGGGGATTTGCACCTTTATGAACAACTTAAAAAAAAACACCACCAAAAACTCTCTATAGCTTTCTTCTGAGTCAGTATTTTCTTTCTGATGAATATGGCTCGTTGTGAATAGCAGATGATAACAACTAAACTTGAGACAAATAAACCCATAAAATAAATAAACTATGCAGTTTCTCCACTGAGAAACTATGTATTCCAGATTTTATTAGTCAGCATGTAACATAGTAGCACCCTTGTAGGAGAACAGAATTATCATAGAATCATAAAATAGGGTTGGGAAGGACCTTAAAATCATCTAGTTCCAAACCCCCTGCCATGGGCAGGGACACATCACACTAAATCATGCCACCCAAGGCTATGTCCAACCCGGCCTTGAGCACCACCAGTGACGGGGAATTCACAACTTTGCTGGTCAACCCATTCCATTGCCTCACCACCCGTACAGTAAAGAATTTCTTCCTCACATCTAATCTAAACTTCCCCTGTTTAAATTTCAACGTGTTACCTCTTGTCCTATCACTACAGTCCCTAATGAGGAGTCCCTCCTCAGCGTCCTTACAGGCCCCCTTCAGATACTCTCCTCCAGGCTGAACAGCCCCAGCTTTCTCATCCTATCTTCATACAGGAGGTGCTCCAGTCCCATGATCATCCTTGTGGCCCTCCTCTGGACTTGTTTCAACAGTTCCATATCCTTTTTAAGTTGAGGACACCAGAACTGTACAGAATACTCCAAGTGAGGTCTCTCAGTATTCCAAATGAGGTCTTCAAGTGAGGCTCTTCACAATTATTTAATAATTTAAATGAAAAGGCAAAATGCCCTGACTGCATTGCTACTTCAGCTGGTGAATTTTGTACAATGATATCTGAGATGGTTTCTCTCTCCTGGTTTTGTTTCTTTAAGCAGGGATTTTGATGTTTTCCATTCTTTAAATCCCACTTAAACCAAGAAAATCAACAACAATAGCCTGAGTGACTTTGTGGTAATGCACTACGGAACAACTAATCAAGGAAGACAAGTCATAGTCAGGAAGGAATTTTCAGTATTAAGTTCACACAGAGTTATACAAACCAGAGAGAGAAAAGCTCACATTCTGGAATTGAAATTCAATAGAACTCATGTTTCAGTTCCTTCAGTGCCCTCATCATCCTCTCTTATAATTGCTGCAATGGCAGATTGCTTCCAGTCTCAGATATACAGATGATTTTTTTTGTAAAATAATTTAAAATTTAAATTAAAATAACTTTAAATGTTAATAACCTATGCATTAAGGCCTGAATGACTCAGTGTTCAGATCCCCTAAAGTAAAATTCACCAAATTACAGACTAATACTCACTACATGTGGATACATCTCACATAGCCTAGTAGCTTTTCATTTTAGTGGTTATCTGCGGTCCAGGTCCCAAATTCTAATACAAATCCCACTACCCATTGCAGTGGGAGAAGTCTGCCTGTTAGCAGACTCAACCAGGAGACTGAAGAAGGTGCTCATGCTACCAGAGTCAAATTTTGAAGGGCTATTTTTTTCCAAATTCCCTGTTAGTCAGATTTAAGCAAAAACATTTGCTTATTTTTGCTTAAGAAAAAGTTCTCTACAAATTTAGTCATTTTGAGTGAATTTGGAAACACTGACATGAGTTGGAAGTGGGAAGTTATTAATATTGCTGAACAGGAACTGTCCTAATCTGGGAATAAATAAAAAAAGAGGAATATGATTAATAGATCAAGTTCTAGCTGTGCCTTTGCCTTTCAAACTTTCTCCCTGTGTAATATCCTTGTACCCCTCATGGGGTGACAGTCCCTTCTCCACAGGTGACATATTATCTTTTTTTCCTCAGCTCGGTATCTCCTTGTTCAGCCAGACTGGTTTCTTTGCCACTGGTTTGATTTTCAGCACATAGGGGCCACCTGCTCCTGTGCCTTAAGGATTTCATTCTTGAAGAGTGTCCAAATTTCCTGGACCTCTTTGTCCTTCAGTAATGTTTCCCAAGGGAATCTCTTAACCAGCATCCTAAACAGGCCAAAGTCAGCCCTCTGGAAATCTAGGGTGGCAGTTTTGCTGACCTTCTTGCTATTTCTCCAAGGATCAAAACTTCTATCATTTTATGATCAATTTTCCCACAACAGCCTCCAGCCATCACATCATCCACCAGTTCTTCTCTGTGAACAGCAAATCTAGTCGGGTGTCTCCCTTATTTGGGGAGACTCACCAGATGGGTAAGGAAGTTTCTGACACCTTCTTTTTTTCGTATGCCATATCTGCATACTGAAAGATGAGACAAGAACCTGCACAGAAAAAAAAAAAATTAAAAAATCATCTGTGTCCACATTACACATTATTTCATCAAAACCATTCTTGGCTTCAACAAGGGCAGTGATCTGCCATTCTTTCTTAAAGTGCTTGAGCTTTTTAACCTTGACATACCTCCCATGATTAACAGACAGAAGACTCTCCTTTTCCTCTCTCTTTTGCCTTTGTTGCAGAGTTTCAGCTTAGTGTTGAAACTGGAAAGTTGCTTTTTACTCAGCAGAATCTGTTCTGTGTCAAGGAGAGTTACCAGTTAAATAACATCCTCCTGTTAACAGAACTCTTCCTACTATTTCTACAAGTACCCTAGGAAGTGATTGACTCCTACATCTGCGACTAAGGCATGAGGCTTAAAGGCCAGACCCTGTTAATGCTGCAATAAATCGAAGTTTTATTCTCTTCAGTGGGACTAGGGACAGATTCCAAGTTTATGTAGAAACCTTTATTGTTGCTTAATTTAGAATTTATGCCTGTAGGTGGTCTGTTCTCATATGCAGATGATTTTTCACATTCTTTCACATTCTTACATTCTGCTATCAGTAGATGAAAAACTTACAGAATCAGTTTGCTAACAAAAATTATTTTTACCTGACCTCTTTGTTGAAATTTATGTATGACATAATTTTCTTTCTTGTCTCAACTAACAGATTTTTTTTTGTTTTGCAGATATTAAACATACGTATTTCATATCTGCAACAGCTATGACTTTGAAAATAATAGGCATTATTTACCAAAGAATGGAAATAATCCTCAAAACCCTTTTTTTCACTTTCCGTTTTTAATTTTGCAATGATATTGTCCCTGTTGATATTGATTAGGATTATGTTTCTGACGGAAAAAACAGGCAGATCAAAAGCCTGTTCCCTGTTCTGGGCTTATAGAAATAAGTTGAAACATGAGCTAAGTTCTCAAGTTTAAGAACACCTTTAAATTCTACTCTCAGAGAAGTTAGATTACACAGTGTCAGAGGGATGGAATTTGCTCAGCTTTTAGAGAATGAAATATAGTCAATGTGTGCAATCTCCTGCAATTTCTCTTGAAACGAAGAGGAATTGTATTTGCTTCTGTTATTCAGTTACTTGTCTTCCAGCAAATAAAAGAAAATTTTGCCAGGATACAACTATGAAAAAGTTCAAAGGGTAAGTAACAACTTGTACAAAGTGGCTTATATCAGACAATGAAGAGATGCTAAAAGTGGGAATAAGAATTTGCTCCACAGAGACTTAATCTGACATCACTGTGATACTGTGCAAAACAGTCTACCAGAGAAAAGGGAGCCAGGATGGCTGAGAGCAATAAAAGACATAACATGATTTTACACTCCTAAGTGGGCAATAGACCCAGCAGGGAAGCACCATAAAAGTGCAGTACCAGGTTCACTTACTGATTAGACAGTAGTAAACAGGCAGGTATGTTACCATATGCTATGAAGCTATTATGGGTGATGATTCTATTTAATTTCATTTCATGTTTTATTAAAATGTTCCATAGACAATAAAACAGAAGTTACTACATGGGAGACTTTAAATTGCTCAGATCTCACAGGCAAACGTGTTTGAGACAATGTGGTTTTAGGCATTTTAAATCTTATTTTCCTCTTTCTGATTATGGTTTCAGGTAGATCCATAATTATTTTCTCTCTACATGAAGTGCTTTTTAGATATTCATCATAAAGTCTGAAGCTAGCTCTGCCAGTTAAATCCCAAGCTCCTTTAGAAAGAAATTTTGCCTTATGCTATGCTTTGCATTTAAAAGAAGACATTGGTGCAGCATAGGGAACAGTATTATTTTGGAAAATGTAATAATTAATTTTTTTCCAAGCATGTTTCCCCTCCCATCTAATTTCAGCAATGAGAACACATTATGAGCAAAATGGCAGTCAAGAATGCTGAATGATCAAACTTTGACAGAATTCAACTCAAGCTACTTTGAAATTAGAATTAAAAAATGTGTTTTAATTATAAATCTGTGGGTATTTAAAACACAGGTTTTTGAATTTCTTTGGACCTGAGAACAATGATAAAATTAACAAGGACAAAATTACTATAAATAAAATTACCTAATATGAGGAGGCAAAGATGATTCAGAAAGAATCCTGCTCACCTGATATTTCCAGCTTAGCAAATGTTTTGTTTACCAATATAATATATATTGCATGTATCAGGCCTTTTCTTTTGCAACTATAAGAGAATCTTAAATGGCCCAAAGTGAACTGCTGTCTTACAACAACCTAGTCTCTCTCTTAAGTCAGTTTACAGAAGCAGACACTGAAAGCACAAGCTAGCTCTACACCACATTGCATTTGAAGGTAAATAAACCCCTTGCTAGCATCTGACACCCTATAATGTAGGAGATGGAATGGTCAAGTGTTAACATAGCCATCTGGATTATTCCCAAAAAGCATAAAATAAAAGCTGATCTTGAAACAAGTTTATTTCATATGCAGTTACACCTTGGAGAAACAAAGCTGCCTTTAACCATGTTGATATTGCTTCATTGAGTGCCCAGGCCAAGAATACTTTCGC
Source organism: Psilopsiagon aurifrons (assembly GCA_025447955.1). Lineage (NCBI taxonomy): Eukaryota > Metazoa > Chordata > Aves > Psittaciformes > Psittacidae > Psilopsiagon > Psilopsiagon aurifrons. The sequence continues at coordinate 5,618 of JAOEHY010050299.1, forward strand.
TTTTATCCTTATACTCTCTATTGGTTGCTTAGTGCAGTTTTGACGGGAAGGATTCATCAGTGCAAAGACAGGCACTTACCAGAGCCTGAGATGTTGATCTGCACTGAAGACGCAATCAACACATACAGAAATCTTGCACTTACAGAGAGAGAAAACCTTCACTTGCCGTTGAAATTGTTTTTAAGGTCACTTTGTATTAGGAGACCTAACAGAGCTGAGGATCCGTTCTGGAAAGAGCAGATACAATGATTGCTTATCACTTTCTCCATTCCTCTTGGCTTTCTGAGAAATCAATAACGGGCATCCATGACTGTGACCATGGTGCCTTCCATTTCAATATGGAGGAAGTAACTGAGTGAATTATTTCATTCTGGCTAATTCTGTACTTATATTTTCTAGGATCTTCAGGTTCTGATTTCACAGCCATTCCTGTTTCATCATTTCTTGTTTCTCTTTATTAGTAAGACCATTTGCTCCAGCACTTTTGAAAAGACAAGTCAGGAATACTGATTTCTTTCTTTTCCACCTTGAAGGATCTGTTCTTATGCAGAGGTGACTAAGCTTCTGCATTCTTAGTATTTGTTTATCTGGTTAGGCTGCAGAAGCAGAATGAAGTAAAAGGACTGTTTTAAGTCCCAGTAAAAATCCTTCTTGTAGCACCACAGCATCGGCCCTTTCCCTCCATGGCAGATACCAAATAGCTCACACTGAAGATTCCTCTGATGATGAGTGTTTGAAAAACCTTTTCTGCTTACTGCTTGCTGTTCCTTTTGGGGGTCAGAATTAGTTCAAGTGACTATGCACCAAAACACAAGTTAAAAAAAAAAAAGCCATTGCTTCTGTCTTGTATCACTTTCAAATACGTTCACCTAAGGCTAATAAAACTTGGACATTCAGCAACATGAGGCAGGTGTTACTGATAACCCTGCATAGAAACCTTCATATGTGTTTGGCTTTTACCTGACAGCTCTTCTCTTCTAGCCTACGTATGAGCATGTCTGCTCCCTATATTTTGAATGGATATGTTAGAGATCAGAAATGGACAGAAAGCAGATGGCATTCAATCTTAGGATTTTTCACTTAGGACAGCTATGTAACTGCACATGAACTTTGTTGTAAGAAATGACTAAACAGAACTGGGATCTTATCAGAGATTGTCAAAGATGGAGTCATGCACTTCATTCATAAGATAGAAGCAACAATATAATGTAAAACTGAGTTAAGAAAGTTCAATGGTAAATGCAACAGAGGTTTAACAAGATTGCAAACCAAGGTACACTATATTTACTGCATAGAAGATAGGGTCAGACAAAACTATATGTTGAAGCAATGAATCTATCAGCCTTAAGGAGTAACTCTGAGAAGTGTTACTCAAGGGAGTAACTCAAGGGAGACCATGGTGGGCAGTTAGGGCTGGGGGAAAAGGGGGAGGGAGCATACCACTACACTCCACTTGTGAGTATAGTCAAGTCATCTTTTACAGAGTGGTGGTTCAGTCAGCTCTTACCTCTGTCCTATAAATAGAAAGTTGATGGTTTCTGCATTTACGAAACCATAGTAAGTAGGTAGAGAATTTGCAGGTTTTGCATGGTTCAGGTTGGATTATTTGTTTTACCGCGTACCAAACCTTCATATATAATATATTTTTAAGCAATAAACATGTTAGTTATAAAATCACAGCTGGCTGAAGCACTTGAAGAAGGATTTCCCACCAATGGTGTTTTCCATCCTTCTTCACTCTTTCCAACACATGGTGTTCTCTCTTCTGTACCCTGATGAACGGGGAGTAAAGTTTTGTCTCCAATGCTTCAGAAGCATTCTAGCAGTTGACATAGATCATTATATTGTAGCACATTCTTCAGCAGTTCACCAAGATTCATTTTGGTGGGTGTAGGCAATAAATCTTGAGTCAATATGCAGTTAGATTGTAAGAGTTAAGATGCAATGGGAGCTGAATAATAAGAGTTGCTTCACACAACTTCAGTAAAGCTACAAACACAAGTATCTGAGTGATTGTATTTGCTGCAATGTTATCTACTAATATGAAATCACATATAGATCTCATACAAATACATCCTTTTCCAATATATACAAGTGCAGTTCCAGGGGCTTCATTGGGATGTAGTTCAAACTGACAGATATCTTGTTCTGCATTACAACAAATGCCTTGGGCTTTGATGTTGCTATTCTCACAAATACATCCTTGTTCCAGTACAATGCATGCGTTAACATGAAGAGTTTGCCATTTGTTTCCATTTTGCTAGGCCCACACTCCATGTTCTTATGAGTATAGTTCCATTGTGATTTAATCCTAACACAATTATTTAATATATGATGTGCATCTAATCTTGACTAAATGCCATCAGGTCTGTAATTCTTTTTCAAATATAGTTGCATTATCCCAGATTATGTTTAGAACTTCAGTGGGTAAGGTGCTGTCACGAAATGATTATATATATCAGAATTGCTGCAACCGTAGACTGCATCCACAGTTGAACTTGGATAAAACTAGAAGATAAAGAAACAGTATTATGGGCTGCACCAGCTGCATCCACAATCAGTTGGTGGTCCCTGTCATTAATTTTTTCCCATTGAGGCAGTGTAGTAGATTAGAGTCATTGGTTAGTTTCCAGTATTGATAGAGAAAACCACAATGTGTGTAACCAGCATTGTTAGGGTTTGATATAACATGATTGTCATTGTGTAGGGTACTGTAAGAGAAAATGGAGTCTTGCTTCAGTGGGGAGAGTGCAAGCAGTTATCCCATTCAGAAGAAGGAAAAATTTATTGTGCATTAAATCTATAGTCTGCACTATTGCTATTGATAGATTTCCAGGCAAATGGGACATGAGGTTAAGTTAAGGTTAAATCTTGCTAGGTAGGCATATCACTTTCTGACAGTGGAATTTTGTGCAGCTCCTTCTGGAGAAGCAGTCCCCTTCAGGATTGTTTCTAGCAAATTAGTCTTCCAGTTTACACAAATATATCAGGTTGCCCCTGATATATTTTCTCAAATTGTTTAATTGCTCAGGCTAATGACAAAGTCCCTTTTCCCATTCAGAGCACCACTCTTCTGTTTCTTTAAATTCAGTTCAGATAAACAATAAAGGTTATTTTTGCCCATCGGGGCCACTTGGAGCAGGTTACAGTAAGAAGCATATTTCAGCTATAATAGGTTCATGGGGCTGTACTGGTTAAAGTGACTGGTATGTTTTTTTCTTCGGTTAGAGTTTTGACTATCTCTTTGTGTTAAGTTTTCCACTCCTAGAGCTTGTCTTTCCACAGGAGTGAGCATAATGGATGGGAAATGAGAGGAAATCCAGGGACATGCTTCCTCTGATATCCTAAATTGTTGTAACTCCTTTCACGATTGGGGCATTTGCAGTTCTTTATTTTTCTTAAGGTATCTGGAGGAATCTTAGGGGCTGTAGTGAGAGGACAAGGAGCAACAGGTTCAAACTTAAACAGGGCAACTTTAGATTGGATATGAAGAAGAAATTCTTTACTGTAAGGGTGGTGAGGCACTGGAATGGGTTGCCCAGAGAAGTTGTGAATGCTCCATCCCTGGCGGTGTTCAAGGCCAGGTTGGACATAGCCCTGGGTGACATGGTTTAGTGTGAGGTGTCCCTGCCCATGGCAGGGGGGTTGGAACTGGATGATCTTAAGGTGCTTTCCAACTCTAACTATTCTATGATTCTATGATCCTATGGATCACTGCACTGCCTGCTATCACCAAGTACCTAAAATTTTACTTTTTTACTTGGTCCCTGACATTTTCCGGATGGAACGTCAATTTTTCTTTTATTTAGTGCTTACCATACTGCTGCTGTTGCTTCCCCCACTTTCTCAGGGGATGTTCCTCCAATCAGGATATCATCTATATATCTGTACAGTTTCACATCCTGGGGGAGTGAGACTTTCTATGAAAGTTCAGCAAGTGTGACATGAGCAACTGTGGGTGAATTCTTATACTTCTGTGGGAGTCTGTTAAAAGTATATAGTATTTCCTCTCAGTGAAAGCAAACTTCTCTTTATACTCTACTTCAAGTGAACCATAAAGAACTTACCTTTTACGTCTATCACCACCAACTAGTGGTGTGCAGCTGCTTGCAAAGTAGCTGTTACGTTTACAGTGTTTGGCACAGCAGCTGTTAATGGGGCTGTATTAGCATTCGGGCTCTGACAGTCTATTGCTAACTGCCATCTCCTGTCTGTTTTCTGAACTGGCTAGAGTTTTATGGGGAGTGGGTTTTAGAGATAATTGTCATTTCTTCAAAAGAGCTATGACTTCAGAAATTCAATTTTGTGCCACAGCAGAAATTGGATATTGCACTATATTAGTAATTTTTGAATCAGGGAGCACAGGACACAATGCAGTGCACTGTAGCTCCCATTTTCTGCCATGGTTGGAATCAGTGTTTGAGACAAAGGACCCCATAATGCCATTTAGTAGATGTCAGGTTCATCCTTATAAAACATACAAATCCGAATTATTTTCAGGCTGCTCTTGAATTGCAAAGCAAGTAGTCAACATGAGCTTGCCACTCTGATGCAATGCTTGCTCTGTTCATACCAATGGTCTCTTTACCTTGCAGACAGCATAACTAGCTTCTTGGCATTTTGTGTTAGTACTGAAATTTGTGCTCCCAATGTCTATTAAAAACATTATTGATTGTCTTTGAGGACCAAGTGAAATTAAAATGTACAGGCTATCGCCACTTATCCACTGATAAGCCTCCTTTTTCCAGTCAGGTAGGGCAAGTAATTCCAGACATTACTGGCATTTTTCCTTCATGACATGCAATTCCTCTCAAAGGAGCAGAAAAGAGTTGTGTCCCTCTCCAGGGACTAACACTGAAGAAGTTGAAATATACTTCTTCCTTTCATTATTCCCTCATTTCTGGAATGCTTCAGTCAGACTCAAGATAATGCAGTAGGCTGACCTCGAAGCTGGGCTCTGGGAATGCCAGGGCTAATGTATTGCTCCATAACTCATTCCTCTAGTCTTAAGATTCTGTTCAAGATTTTAAAAATTTTTTTGCCTTTGATCTAGTTGCGGCTCCCTGTTTCACAGATCTTGCTTTGTAATCTCCTTCCATTCCATTTTAAAACTGTAGTTAACGATACAATGCATTTATTCTACCCATTTAGAGAGTTGCTTGGGAACATTATTTCCCTGGGTTTTATTATATTCAGTATCTCTTCTAACCTCATCTCATTTTGCAGATAGATGGAGGTTTAAGACTTGCCAAGGTTCCTCTAATCAGTAATTTTAACTTTGTAAAATCTTCTGTGGCAGACAGTGTAATATCATGGGGTTCTCAGTCAGGCAGGGCTTTTCCTCATGTATGCAAGCGGCTTTTATGACATCTATAGAGAGCTCACTTAGAGATTTAGCGGAGATTAAGAGGGGTTCACCTCAGTCCATGGTGTCTACCCCTCCAGCCCAATAAGCTACTTGGCTGGTGATAGAATGTATTTGTCAAGCTGGGTACCAAATAGCCATTTGATTTATCCTCATTCGGCATTGTTTAGTTACCACTACATAGGCATAAGGGCCATGAATATGAGTTTCAGTTTCACCTGGTTTTATGCTATGTCTCTTGCAAATTTGCCAATTGCTACATATCTCAGGGAATGCTTCAAATAGCATATTGTGGATGACCACCACAGGGTCCCACAGTTCCATCCATTTTAACTACAGGTCTGGTTTTATTAACGGATGATTTTGTGTGGAACAAAGGAAAGTGATTTTCTGGTTCACTATCATCAGGCTTACTCCAGAGATCTCCATCAAAATCTTCAGAGAATACTACTACTTTCCTATTCTGTTAAATGTTAAGGGGATAGGGGGCCTGTATAAGCAACATTCCCACCTTTTGTTGAAAATTTTGTCTTTTCTCCTTTTCTTCCTGTAATTGTTTTTGCAGGTGGTCAGTCTTTAAATATAGCAATAACTGTAGCCTTCCTACCCTGTATTTCCTTCTCTAGGTCCTGCTTCTTCCTTTGTGTATTCTCCCTCTCTTGATGCCTTTCCCGTTTCTGTCATTTGTTTGGCCCCTAATTGCCTTTAAGTGGTCTTCAGGGACCTCCCAATTAGACCAGTTGTCACAAGCTCATTCTCATGAGAAATTGTGAATAGAATTCACCTCATGCCTTCATAAATAATCAGTGATGCTACTTTCTCTGCTGCAAATTTGTCACAGAATCATGCATTTCACTCGTAAAACAGAAGCAACAATATACTGATATAAAACAATGAGCTAACAAAGTTCAGTGGCAAATGTGACAGCAGTTTAACAAAATTTGATGTCAACGTACACTTGATTATATACTGCAGAGGACAGGCTCAGGCAAAACTGTCAGGGTGATGTTCCCATTGAGTCAGGATGTTCAGAAAGGACCCGCTTGTTTTCTAATCTCCCTCTCAGAGAGGATTCTAGGTGTGACTGAACGCAGCCCAGGTCTGAGGCTTGGTTAATGGTTTATCTCTAAAGGATTATATATACTCAATTAATCTTTTGTATCTCTAAGCTAAGATTTCAAAGTTTACCATGCTATGTATTACTTACCAAGAATCTGTTGCAGCAAAGAATCTCTCAACCTCAAGGACTAACCTTGAGGGTCATCCCTACTCAATGGGAGATCCTGGCATGCAACCCACTGTTGTTCAGGAGATCTCAATGGACCTCGGGCTGCCACATATTTGCATACTAGCAAGACATCTAGGTCACTGTTCCAGAAAGTCCTTGGTTATCATGTTACCCTCCATTCTCCAAAGTACAGCCAGAGCAAGCTGGATGCAGCCATCACTACTCCCACAGGTGGTTAAGGCTGTGGTGGAAGGAGCATACCATGGCAGAAATGCACTATTATGACTTCCAAAAAAGTTTTCTTTGGGAAATTCAGACTCAGCATAAAAAATGTCTGCTTCGAGAAAATTTAGTCTGTTTTGAAAGTTCTGATGAATGATTTTTCACTAAATACACTGTCTTTTACTTCCCCTTACAGGATCTTCTATCAATCCTTTTGGGTAATAAACTTTATCATTCCTACATGTGTTTTCTTTCCTTTTTCTAGATGCTTCATTCTTTTCTTTATACATTTTAATGAAAATAGATAATATCTTTTATTGTCAACCCCCTCAAGCCCATGGCATAGATTTCATAGGTTTAATACATTTAACTGAAGGGATTACTATGCATCGTGCACTAACATAAACTGGACACAAAAAATCTAAATCAAACTAGCACTGTCTTTCACAATTTTCAAGGGAAACCAAATAATGGAGAAAAATTACTGTTGCCAATTTCAATGCAGGTTTTCAAAATAAGGAATTTATATATATATATATAAAATAAAATATTTGTGGGTTTGCAACATATATGATATCAGGTAAAGAACAAGCACAAATAGTTTTAATTTTTCACCAAGTACTGTACGCAATTGTACTAATTATTTAGCTAGCTAGTTCACTGTAGTCTGTCATACGGGAATGTAATATTTAGGCACCATTTCCTAATAGAGGGGGGTGGGTTTCAGATAAGTGATAAACAGAAAAGTGGTCATAGCAGCTGACATCAGATTCAGCACAAAGTGCAGGGAAGAACAAAAAAACAAAAAGGAAGGTATGCAATAGGTCAGAAGAAAGTCTGAAGATTTTACTAAAAATCTATACTGCATCTTTACTAAAGCACTTCAAGATGGAACCATTCTGTAAACCACAAAGTTAAAAATAAAGAAACACAGTTTAGAATGGCATGAAAAATCAAGAAACATTATAAAAGCCACCACTATATCTCTGCTCAACAGAGTGGTGGTAGCATGTTTGTGTGGTAAAGGGAGAAATACCTAAAGATGTAGGTAAACTGTGCCTACCACACTAAGTTAGCGAAAATTTTTAGCATATGCACTGTAAATATCAGATTTTATTAATGATAATATGAAGCTAAGGGTTGGGAATGGGAGTGGTTTTTTGTTTTTTTTTTTTTCCATTCAGTAATATTAAATTTATTACACAGTCCTTCTTACACTCAACTTTTCACACCAAACTCAGGATTTACTTTTCCCCTTTCTGTTGCCATATCATGCTGATTTCTCTTCCATCCTTGTTCAGCCTTTATCGCCTGCCAAAAAATTCACTCAAAGCCCCGGAGAAACCCATATCCTGATGGGAAGCTCAATGCCATCCTCATCCTGATGATAAGAGGAGATGTGAGCACAGCCAAAATATGACAAGGGTAGGCAACAGAACACAACTTTTGGCAAGGTTTAGTGACTTCACTCCAGCCTCCTTCTTCTCTGGCAGGTCATAGCCCATATGTTCAATGTGTGCTTCCCGTGCACCGGGCCATAGCCTTCTAAGAGACTTATGGCAGTATCCTAGGGTGTAATTTTTCCCTTACTAGTGATTGTGCAATGTTCTTTAGAATTAGGCATTGTGATGTCTAATCTGGCTGAACTAACCTGGAGATGGAGAAGAATTCTAAGTAGGCATATCAGTCCTGATACAGTAGGTGGGACGTAGACACAAACAGATTCCTCCTATCTATCCTTCCACTTGTTTTACTCTGTTCTGTGTCCATCACAAGCAAAACATTTTAGGCAGGAAAAAGATAATAACTGACTGATTGTACAGTAATTTATAAGTGTAGTCTCTGTCAACTAACTTCTGTATATGAATTTCACTCTCATATGCCCCTATTTTTTAATTTTTGATCCCCAACTGTATGCTTGGCTTCCTTCACTTGTAAAGAATAATGAAAATTGTATGCAAGAACAAACACTATGTTTTAGGGCTTTTTTTGTTGTTTTTTTTGGGGGGTGGGGGTTGTTAGGTTTGGTTTTGGGTTTTTTTTCCACCAAAGAATATTTAGATATTTAAAAGCCACACATTCTGTCTGAAACTCAGGCAACACATCATTACCCAGAACATTTCATAGTTATTTGAAGGAATTTATGTCCAGAATGTCAGTGCTTGTGTGAAAAAAAAAAAAAAAAACAAGAAACAAAAAACAAAACAAGCAAAAAAATGTTTTTTATATTTTTCAAGCTTAGGAAGTGCTGGTTGTTAGTGACATAGTTCCCGAGTATGATTTATCACTTCTTGAAATTAATGACCCAAGACTGTTTTCATATTATGCTACGAGACTGCCACCCACCCAGAGCTGTGGAAGAATATGCTTTTTTAAGACTTGTTAATTTAATTTATGTAAATTAATTGGCTGAAGTTTGAGAATAGATTGCAAAATTCTATCATTTGGACTCCTTTATTAGTAGAAAAGTCAGGTGTTGAAATTCTTTTAAAGCTGTGTCATTCTGTTCTCTGCTGGTGTAACGTGGGTAGATTCTCACTTGTTAATTATACTGAGAGCACAGACAAGGATGAAAAAACTCTTCAGCAGAGGAAAAGAATAAAATTCTTTTCACTGGCATGCACTTCAGTTTCTGTCCACATGTATGTAGGCGATCAACATCTGAAAGAACTATTATAGAAGCACAGGATGAGTCCTAAAATGGTTTTGGTTGGAAGGGAGCTTTAAGAAACCTTGCAGTCACTGAGTACGTATTGCCTGCCCTGTATTCACTATATCATTCCTACAGTGATCAAATCTGCAGTTTCCTTAACTGTGATAATCATTATGACTGAAACAGTGAGATATAATTTCTTTCTGAAAATAGGGGTCTGTGGCTACAGTATCACTAGATCACAAACACTACGTTCTCTTATCGAAGTTTAACATGAAAAAGGTCGCAAGCAAATTAATTGCTGGAGCGTCTCAGAAAGAACACAGATATTTCTCACATTTCTTTAGGGAAATGAATACTTGAAAATCTGAATATAAAACAAGAAAGTGTATGAATTATGTATTTGTGAATTGCAGTTAATAATTTGTCTTAATTTATTATTCTTCCTTTTACTTCCATGACTCACCTTAACATACTCATGTAGACCCTTATGGAATCAGTCATGTCCCACACAACAGATTACAAAACTTCATGGTTATTGGGAAAAGTTTACATTTTAAACAAACAAACAAAAAAAACAAACCAAACAAAAAAACTCAAAATAAAACAAAAAAAAAAAAAAAAAGACTTTAAAAATTTATTTCTCATTACTTTATTTTTGTAAGTTTTCCAAACTGCATCAAAATTTAGTTTCAGACGTATTTATTTCTTTGTTCTCATGATCCAAAAAAGCCAGATTAGCAATACAGTTGAATTTGGGTCATTTTTTAATGTAGATTAAAAAACCTATTTGCACTGAAATAGTGTTCAAAATCATATGAACATATATTAAGATTTATTAAAAAAAATAAATAAACCACTTCAGAGTGACTCTTTCAGGTTGCAGCTCAACATGAATAGGAGGTCAAGCAACTGAAATAGACAAATGTACATGTTTTTCATCATAATAAACTCAGGATAACAATGAGCAGGTATGGGAGAAATTCCTAATATGAATTATTGTAAATGAAAAATTATCTACTATATAAAGAAAATAAATAAATAGCTACTGGACAAAATGGCCAGATATCCGGTATATGCACCACTGAATTGAACTGTGGGCATAGTGGATGGGCTTCCAAATGCATTTAAGGTCTCCCTAACAGTACTTCCTTGAATAAGAGGTTTAATAGGAAGATGCTTTGAAGTGATGGTATTGAGCCCAAACTCATCTTTTTATAAGTCCTAGCTCTATTACGCAGGAAGGTTTATTTTAACTCATAACAAAAATATGTCTAAAGAGATCCCTGGTACTTAGCAGGAAACTGTAAATGGAACTGTTCCTTCTAAACAGCAGCTAGGAGTGAAAAAAGCTGCCAGTTTTCTCTAGGAGAGAAAGTGATGAAGGTGAAGCTTTCAGAAGAACTGGGAAAAGACATGTTCAAAATCACTGGGAAGAAAAATAATTTCAATGCCAAATGCAAGTTGATAAGCAAACAGCAAAGGCCAGAGAGAAGAAAAATAAGACATTACCAGAAAAAAGTAGTAGGCCTACAAAACCAGACAACAGCAAATAAGATTAAGAAACACAATGGAAAAGAGTAAAAAATGCACCCATGATATTTTCCGGTACCTGTTGAATAGGAAATATAGGTTTTAAAACAAGGCTAAACATTCAACCAAAATGTTTTGTCAGCTTTCCCCTAGGCATTTGGAAGCTGGCCATCCCAGGAAAATAAAATATTCAAGACCAGATGTTTGCATTGCCTACTCTGAATCAAATAGCAAAGACACATGACTCATTGAGCAAGATCCCAATAGTTGTCCTGCCTGGATAAAACACATGTTTTCATAGATGAAAGAAAAAAGACTTTAGGAGAACTTCATATACCTCATTAAAGCTTTCTGATATAGCACTTACAATACACCTGCTGCAGTTTTACTCAATCAATTGTATCATTTGGATATGAATACATCTGCCATGTACAGCACCATCAGCAACAGGCGTTTTATGCTTGGACATACAGCACAATTTTGGCTGGAGCTGAAAGACTAATAGTAGTTCCTAGAGCATAGATTCGCAATGCAGTAAGTTATTTCTCTGAGCTATGACGAAATCCAATAATTTTAAGAAACAGAGTTTTATAAATTGAAAGGATTCTGGTTTACTTCTTATTAGGTACATAAATTGTGAGAATTTGAAGAATTTTTGAAGTTAATCAAGTATGTTAAATTGCAAACAAAATTGTGTATTCTGTGTAATATATTTCCAACACTCAATATGCAAACAGAAATGGTCTTCCTTGAACCATACCTTCATTTTGCATACTTCAGTATTTGTAATATATTTCTTTCATAAAAAGGCATACTGGAGATATTTCATTCTCACTACAACCATCCTACATCTACCAGTACACCGTGCATTCTTGTAAAACATAGACAAGCACCAGATAAAATAATAATTTAAATTCATAGAAAAGAAGGTAAGGCTGTTCAGGGTCCTTGTTTTCCCCAAGGAGTGTTTAGTTCAGTTTGGGAGTATCATAGAAATCACAGGACAATTCAGGCTGGCAGGGACCTGGGAAGGCTCTGGTCCCAGTCCCTGGCCAGAGCAGTCTCAGCCATGAGCTCAGACCAGGCTACTAGGGCTTCACCAGGCCAGGACTTCAAATGCCAAAGGCTGGAGGCAGCCCAGCCTCTCTGGGCCCCAGTCCCACTGCTGGACCTCAAGAGGAAAAGGCTTCTCCTCATCTGCAGATGGAGCCTGTTATGTTTCAGCTTATACTTCTGCCTCTCACCCTCCTACCAGGCACCACTGTGAAAAGCCTGGTTGCATGTCCTCCATCCCCTCCCATGTCCTCCCACCAGTGTGGAAGCTGCTTTTGGGTGACTCTCAAGGCACCCCTTCTCCCATTTGAACCAGCCTCAGTCCTAGAGTCTCTCCTTGTGAGACAAAGTCTCCAATTCTGTCACTGAGGCCTTCCCTGAAACTCAGTCATGTTGAACGATATCCTTCCTTGATCACAGAACCCAAAACAAGATGCTGCTAGACTGGAATGGCTCAGGCAATAGGAGGTGACAAAAAAGTCTACAGAGTAGAGAAGCTTTAAGTTATAAATGCCCTGTAGTAAGTTAATTAAATCAAGTTCGTTCCCCAGTGCTGCAATACAGTACCCCATATCACTGCTTCTAAGTCTCCTTATTTCCACCAATACAATGCTACTGATTTGGAGAAAGTTTACTCAAAAGTATGCTTGCAAACATGAAAAAAATACTCAGTTCACAGCCAGCATTTTGTTAAGTTGTTGCAGCAGCAGTGGGGATTGTAGTTTATCAGCTACAACTTGGTTGATAGAAAGAGAGGAATCTAAATTAGACTGGGCAGAAAATTCTTTTGTTGTAAGCTTCCTTTCAGTTGCCTTTTTGTTTCAAGCTTATTCTCTATTCTAACTGTACCTGGTGGAATATACAGCATATACACTTAGAAAAAAACCTCTGTTCAGAATTCATGCAGAAGAAGATTAGAAGACAGGAGTTTTGGCAAAATGTGGAAATGGAAGTACTGTCAAATACACCTGAATACAATTTCCATCAGAATTGCTGCAGTTACAAATTATCAGGCACAGGAAAATGGGATCAACTTTTTCTACTGATCATTAATGCATACACAAGTGTTTTAAGAGCAGATGCCAATGTATGTTTCTCTGCTGCCTATTCCGTCCTATAGGACACACCTCTCTGCTGGCCAGGCTCATTGCAGACCACGGATTGATGGTTAAGTGCTGAGGAAAATTATCTTCAGAACATATTGAATGGAGAGTGGCATGACTAAAATCATCAGAATTGTCACAGAGAAGCTTAGGTCTTTCTTACCTTTCTTTTATCTTGAACACTGTAAGATTAAAATCAGAGTTAATAGCTTCCCTTGTGCAAGTTCCACAACGTCTGGCAGGACATTCATTGATAACCATGGAAACAGTAGTTCATGAACTGGATGGTGTACTATCTGGCAATTTTCATTCCTAAGGGCAGTTAGCTTGCACACCTGGTCTTTTGCTACCTTACTTCTTGAATAGGCCATGGTGTAGTCCACTAATAAGCCTTCTGGATAATTTCAAAGATTAATAAACTACAGTTAAACTATGCCTGGGAAAGCTTCAAATATGTCAATAGCTGAGAAGAGCTATTGACTCAGAATACAGGGTGAGTAAAGAAATACTACTGTAGGACCATGTCCAGATCAGTAAATGAAATAGAGGTATGAGCCTAGGCTAAGGCCCTCTGAAGGCCAAAAATAGTTTCACCAAATAATACCTCACTGGTGCTTGTTTATCCATATACTTGTCTTGCTGCAAGAAAAATCTTGTAAAGGAAAAAAAAATGGAGGAAGAACTCAGGCAGCTAGGTCTCCATGCGTTTGGCTCTTTTGCAAAAGCTAAAATTCTTAAAAAAGATAAACATCTGGGAGCTCCCACTGAGAACAATTTGCACCTATGAATCTGAACATTTACTGAGGCTCCTGGATGCTGAACCCCCTGGAATATCCAGTCCAAGAACAATCCTTCTTTCTTTGAAAAGCAATCATACAAAAGGTTGCTGTTAAAGTAGTGTTAGTAAGAGAAATTGACAGATCCAGTCTGCATTGCCTGCAGGTTTATTTTAATACGATTTTTCAAGTATCTTGATTTTAAAAAATGAAATTAAATTTAAATTTATTTTTGTGAATTGCTGGGTTTAGTTCCTTTAATTTTTATTATTTAATAATGTTATAAACAGTTCACTTACATTAGGAATGTGTCACTAGCTTTATACTAGTAAGAAATAAGTGGCAAAATACTTGTATAAATAAGTGTTGCAAGGATGGGTAAGACCGTAGCGTTTCTGCAACTACTTATTTTTAATTTAACAAAACCTTACTACTCAGAATATGAAAATACTTAACTCCTGTGGGCTAAATCAGTTTTCCAAGGGTAATTTGAGTTAAAAAATAGAGAATCATAGAGCTACTGTTTTTAGCCAAAGGATATCTTTTACTATGTGCAAGATGTCAGTATATGAAAGAGCTTACTTGTGATTCATGAGAGAACAATTTTTTATAAATAAGGTCATATAATTTTAAGAGTTTTAAAATTTGGTTTATAAAACCGTATTTAGAATTGTTCGATTAACTAAAAAAGGCATTCAATAATAAGCTTCTAGTAAACACCTGAATAAAATATATACTTCCATTTTAAAATCTCGATTCATGTTAAGCTGCTAAGCAGTTTTTGCCTATCATTAGGCTATCAATTAGGAATTACTGAAAGCTCTACAAAATCCATTTTTGGGGGGCAGAAGATTTTTTAATGCCATGGGATAGATGCCACAAATGGGGCATCATATTCTCCTCTCTAATAATGGTCAGGACTATTATTGCAATTAATTAAATAATTTGTTTAAATAAGCAATTATTATTTTCTACTTCTTCCATCCAAGGAAACAGACTTCACATCCTTGCAGAACCTGCTTACGCTTTCTCCACTCCCTTCTTCAGCACTGTGTAGTAACAGGAATATTTCAATTCAGAATCAAGGCTTAACCTTATGTTCCTAGAACTACAGAATACCAGGTTGGTAGGGGACCTCTAGAACCATCTCTTCCAATCTCTCTTGGCCAAAGCGTTCTAGACCAAAGCAGTCTACACAATACGGCCCAGCACCCTGCCCAGCTGAATCTTGAAAGTGTTCAACACTTGGGGATTCATCATTTTCCTGTGGAGATTATTCCAGTAGCTGAATGTTCTCACCGTGATTTTTTTTCCTCTGTGTTTAATCATAATCTCCCCAGAGAAAAAGCTTGTGTCCATTACAACTCGTCTTATCCATGGGATTCCTTCTAAAAAGGGAGCTTCTGTCTTCTTTAGATAGTGGAACATGGTGATAAGGTGTCCCCTGAGCCTTATTTTCTCAAAGCTGAGAAGACCCACGTCTCTCAGCCTTTACTTACATGGCAGACTTCCCAGTCCTTTAATCATCTTTGTGGCCCTTTGCTGGACCCTTTCCAGCCTGTCCGCAGCTTTTTGCATAACAGACACCAAATCTGAACACAGTATTCCATGTGTGGCCTGACAAGTGCTGAGTAGAGTGAGATAATGACATCGTTGTCTCTGCTGGTCATGCCATGGTTGATGTAACCCAGCATCCTGATGGCTTGTTTTGCTGCAGCTGCACACTGCTCTCTCATATTGAGTTTGCAGTCCACCAGGCCCCACCAAATCCCCTTCCACAGAGCTGCTCCCTAGCCAGGCAGATCCCAGTCTGAGCTTCACTCTTGGATTATGTTTTTCCAAGAGCAAGATCTTCCACTTCTCCTTGTTGAACTTCATAAGGTTCTTGTTAGCCCATTCTTCCAGCCTATCCAGGTCATCCTGCAGAGCGGTTCTCCATTCCAAAGTGTTCAGTTTGGTGTCATTGGGAAGCTTCATCAGGGTACTCTTGACCCCATCATCTGGATCACTCATGAAGATATTAAACAGCATTGCACTCAACATCTGTCCCTGTGGGATCCCACTGGTGACACGTCATTGGTTTGAAGAGGAGCTACTTTATCACCACCCTCTGGGTGCAGCCTGTCAGCCAACAGTGCTGGAAAGACAAAGGTGAATCATAGAACTGTAGAATCATAGAAAAGGTAGGGTTGCAAAGGACTTTAAGATCATCTAGTTCCAACCCACCTGCCATGGTCTGGGACATCTCCCACTACACCAGGTTGCTCAAAGCACCATCCAGCCTGGTCTTGAATTCTGCCAGGGTTGGAGCATTTACCGCTTTCTTGGGCAACATGTTCCAGTGCCTCCTCACCCTCATGGTAAGTAATTTCTCCCTTATATCCAACTTAAATCTCCCCTGTTTTAGTCTGAACCCATTATCCCTTGTCCTATTACTACAGTCCCTGACGAAGAGTCCCTCTCCAGTAGAAAGTGCTGAGAACCTCTGCTTTTTCAGCATTGTTTGTAATTAATTCCCCCCCCCTTAACAGCAGGACAATATTTTCTTCTTGTTTCTGCTTTCTGTTAACAAACCTGAGGAACTCTTTCTTGTAGTTCTTGACATTTCTGTCCAGTTTCAGTTCAAGAAGCGCTTTTGATTTTCCAACTCTGTTCTCTGCACACCCTAGCAATGTTCTTATAGCTGTCAGTTTAAACAAAGAAATTAAAGGAAGCAAATGCAATTTGGGTCATGACAGTACTCAGAATTTTAAAGGGAAATACTTTGTTGTTATATTCCTAATTATGAGTTTATGATTTAAATACTGGAACTAGATTAATTGTTGCCTCTAAGAGACTCCAAAATGCTGAAAACTACTGAGAAATTCCTTCAAGTGCCATTAAATATTTCCAGTGAAACAAAATAGATTCTAATTCATTTTTTTAGAGCCACACATTCAAATCTTACTCTCTTCCTCTTGTTCATATATGTTAGGATTTACTTGTTCTTCTACATAGTAATGTAGAATATATAATCAAGAGTTTCATATGGTAGATATAATTTAAAGTTTCTATTTGCTACTTGATAAGGTAATTGCCATAAAATAAAAGCCCTTTGTCTTCCAGAAAACTGAAGACTTATATGTTTTTAACGATGTGCGACTCTGAGCATATTGTTATGAAACAATTTAGGGATGAAATTTCAGCTTACCTGCCCTGTGACAAGCTCGTTAGTGTGGATACCGATCATTAACTATTTTCGTGTCTATTGATAAATGTACTTGCTGAACTTACATGAAACGCTACTATCGGTGTTCGTGTCTAAAAATGTTTATAGTTCAGCTCCTACTGGATAGCAGGGCTCACTAAAAAACCACTACCTATAGTTCAGTTTAATTAGCCAACACTTCCTGCTGATGATACTGGTAGCTCATATTTTTTCTCTATTCCCCTCAAGTATAATTTTAGCATTACGACTAATTTTATATTTTGCACATTCACATTCTGGGATGTTTTTTCAAATGAAATCATAAATTGGATCCTTGTACATCTTTTGCAACTTACAGTTAAAGATATCAGACTTTCTAAATTAAAATTAAGACAATTAACCTGAAAAAAATGTTTGACTATCTAGAATTTAGCTTCGTTTCCTGTTTGTAGAAAGTAATGTCAGTATGCAAATTTAAATTTGCAAGGATGAGCAAAAAGGCCACATTCAATCCAAGTTAAGTATTTATATGCATCCTGTACAGTATTCAACGCCAGTTGTGATATTGGAATTGTAGAGATGTGAAGGTTTAAAGAGTTAATACTCAGATCAGTAGTGAGGAGCAATCATCTTATATACAGAAAACACAATCTTCAGATCTCCTGTAAACTGCTGTAAACTGGAACATAATCTTATTTAATCCTTGCTCCAAGAAAGTCATTGCGAAATTTGATCTACACTATTTTCTATCAAAAGTTTTCAGAGGGAGATATAGACAACAGAAGTATTGTAGTTTACCTGACATTAATTTAATATTAGTCAAAACTCTAAAACCTCACTACAAATCCCTTTGGAAAGAACTGAGCTTCTCATCAACCAACTCCCCCCAGGACCACCTCAGGGCTGCTCTCAAGCCGTGCTTGGGATTGCCCCAGCCAGGTGCAATCCCTTCTTGAACATGAGGTTTGCAGTTCTCAAGCCTGTCAAGGTCTCTCTGGATGATATCCTTTCCCTCCAGTTTGGTGTCATCAGAAAACTTGCTGAGGGTGCACTCGATCCCACTGTCCATATTGAACATCACTGGTCCCAATACTGAAGAATACCATTCATCACTGATCTCCTCTTTGCTACTGAGCCATTGGCCACAGAGTGCCACCATCCAGCCAATTCCTTATTCATCAAGTGGTCTATCTATCAATTCCATGTTTTGTCTAAACCGCCCAGTTTAAACAAGGATGTCATGTGGGTCAGTGTCAAAAATCTTGCTGTTCTCTTTTTTCTTGTTCTGAGTTACATGGACTTGCATATTCCTGTCCATAATAGATTTTACAGGTAAGAGCTATGGCAAAGGAAGTATGGTTATATCTTTTAAAAGCAAACTGTTATTAAGACTTTTCAAAATTGTTGTGGGCTGTTGGATGCTTCAATAGATTGAAGCGATTGGATTCCTTAGAACTAGATATCTATATCAGCTATTCTACAGCAAAATGAAAAATTATTTGTGGGAGACTTTTCTGTAGACGTAATTTTCTGAAGTGTGTTTAAAATAACTCTCATAGAAACCTAGTATTTTCTGTCTTCTCAAAGTTTACAACTCTGTAGTTTCCATGACATCTAAGGCTCCCCACTCTGCCCTCCAGCATGGTGTCAAATGCACTCTTTCTCCCCCTTTTCATGAGACTTCAGTAACATCTCCCCTAGCACACATCATTTGTCTCCTGGTTTGTATTTACACTCATGATGAGGTCTACCTGTTCTTCTGCCACCCTGAAATTCATTCCTAGTCTCAGCTGGTTCCCCTGTGTTTGCAGAATATCTACTGTTGCACAAGATAGCCTCAGTCAGCCATGACCACATCTTTCTGCTACTGATTTTTAGGGATCTCTGAATCATTTCCTATGACATAGAATATTTTACCACTCAGAGAAATTTAGGAAGCTAGCTCATTTAGACTTTTTACCATGTTGCTTTCCTTCAGACAAAATAAAAATAAGTTTCCTTGTGACAATATGAAGTAAAAAATCACTATACTGGTGAAATATCATAACTCTATATAGGTGTGTTTTATGTATACTTTATTTTGCCACAAATATAAAAAATACTTGCAATTGTCCACTAAGTAAATATGTGAGAAAATCCAAAAATTAGTTTGGTATATTTCTATTATATTTTAAGGAGACCCTAGTTCAATTTCATGTTCACTCACAAATTGAGGATTTAGCAAGCCAGCTTTCTTATTTCAAAACAAGCCACAAAATTAGTAGTGCTTTTAAAAGCACAGTGTTATTGAATGCCAAAAAAAAATGCAAATAAAATCCATGTTTCTACCATGCTGGGAAAGATAATCATTTGAAAGGGAGTAAGAATATGAAAATTACTGTTTCAGTACATGAAATGAAAAAAGAAGGGGACACACACACTCACAAACCTATCAGGAAAGGCAGTGATTGTAAATTTCTCATAAGACTCATTTTTTGTTTCTTACAGTATATAAATAATAATACATAAACATATAGATAAAAAAGCACATAAATCACGCATCAAAATGAATAAGTTTTAAAAGAACAGAAATTTCTATAAAAAAGCCCCCAAAATGAATTAATTTTGCAATTTGCATTTTTGCCAGCATTTTAAAGGTCAATTTTGCACTTTGACAATTTTACCATAGCTCAATGGAGAGTCGCAACATCAGACAGAAAGCTCTCACAGCTAGGTTTCCCAGAGAATCTGTGGATGCCACTTCTCTGGCAGTGTTCAAGACCAGCTTGGAAGGGGCTTGGAGTGACCTGGTCTAGTGGAAGGTGTCCCTTCCCATGACAAGGCGGTTAGAACTAGATAATCTTTAAGGTCCTTTCCAACCTAAACCATTCAATGATTTTATGATTCTGCCAGAACTAAAACAGTTGATACAAATAAATATCCTGAAGTCTGTGTATTTATAACTTCAGAAGTCCTTTAAAGCATACTTAATAGACATTAACTCCAATTGTAACTATGTAAGACACTTTTTTTTTTTTTTTTTTCATACACAGAACTTACCCATTTGAAATAAAAATAGTAAAAATATATCTGGAATTGTTTTCCTCTTTTTCTCTCATTGTTTTTCAGTTGGCTTCTATTGTGATAAATTAATATATTTTAAAGGAAATGGACTTCAAATTATTTCTAGTTTCTGTGTGCAAATCATTATTTTACATGGGAACTAATGTATTAAAAAAAGAGAAGAGATTCCAGAAGAGAGAATTTAAGCAAGAAATGATTCATGCAGACTGTCAACACAATGTTCAAATCATTGCAGTTCAAAAAAAAAAAAATTTTGCTCTTGATAAAATATATTTGAAATAAACTGTATTTAAAATACAGTTCATTCATCCACTTTTGGTTTTGCATTCAATTTACAATAGAAAGGGTTGGTAAGACTGGGGTTTTGTCAATTGAATTGATGTTTACCACCTGGACAGAAAAAAATAATATCAATCTTCAAAAAAAATATGCAATTTTCAATTGCACTGGTAAGTTACTGCTTCTTCAAAACATGAATTGTAAAAAACAGCATGGAAATTTTGCAACTATTCAAATCTTCTACCTGATCCTCAGACCGATGTCAGAGTAGAATCGGTTCTACCTATTCTGTCTGTACATATTGATTGCAAAACTCCTAGCACACTGAAATGCTCTAAAACTCAGTCAAATATACGGAAATACACTTATGAACTTCGTAGACCCTCAGAAGATCACTCTAAATGGTTTTAATGAACATTTTAAGCAGGCAAGTACTTGATGATTTTCTAAGATAAGTAGTCTATCCTTGTTTTAAAGTCAGACAGATAGAATGAAAAAGGTGGAAGATCTTATCTTTAAGAATGCCTTTCTGATTTTTATAGTGTTCATTTCTTCCCTGCAGGAACTCAGCCTTTGCAATGCTCTTATTTTGAGCACCAATAAATTAAGGCACCAAATCCATTTGTCACTTGATTGATAATATCTCTAGTATCTCTAATTACTAGTGATCACAGTTCAGTAATTTCTGAGTTCATTCCCAGTGAATTGTGATCCTTAATCATAGATGGGTTATATTCTGCAACTACTTTTTAAGAATTCTTCTGTTTACACTGTCCAGATATGACAGGAGTTGCTTTGTGTCTGGGCCAATGCAGTTATGTCTGATGAGTTTGGCAAAGTTAGATGTGACTATGACAGAGGTAGAAAAGAGTTTAATACACTACAGTGAGTAAGAATCTAGTTTTTCCAAGGTGTGGATTCTGGACACTGAGATGACAGTTTTCAGAGAAGATAAAATAGCAGGGGGAGATAGAAATAGATTTCCAGCATGAGGTGAATGTTGCTATGGCTTCAGGCACTCACAGCATGCAAAATGTACAAACACACCATCTGTTCTATTGATCTATTGGGGAATAGGATATGATTAGCTTTAATATCTCTTCAGCTACCACTCTGCTCACATTTCTAGACTGCAAGTTCATTACAAATAGAAATAATTTTGCTGTGGATGATCTTCTACCATGTGCAATAATGAAATAGATACATGCTCCAATGGAAGTGTACTTACGGCTCATCAGAGACTGAGGGGTGAGGAATTCTTAGGCTTTTTTTATTTCCTTGTTTTTTTTTTTTTTTTTTTTAATTTCCCTTCCTAAGCTTCTCCAGGGAATGTTCTACTTCAGGTGGCTGATTTTCTGGGAGCCAAGTAAGTCATATTGTTAAGAACAGGCTTATGAATTACTGTTTTCTTTAAGCAATAAAAGACGTTATGATTTCACTGTGGTAATCTAGTAGAAACCCTGAAATAGGGTCAGAGACAGTATGTGAAAGGTTGCAAGTACGACAGAAAGTCCTCTTTTTCTTGATTACTAGTTACACCTCCAGGACAACTTATTCTTAAAATCTGACCAAATGGGAAACCAGATTACAGCACTCTGGATAAGCAACAGGTTCTGAAAACCTGATCAGTTGAGTATTAATACAGCTTTTACCTGTGTTTGATAGAGCTATAGGCTGAGAATAATGTTGTCCTTTAACCTTATGAATTAAGAAACAATGTAATGTAATGCTGCCGTCTGTCATGTGGATGAATATTTTTCCTCACTGCTCCTAGAGAAGAGTAAATCTGGAAAATTTCATGACTGTCTTTTAAACTGCAGCAAAACCCAATGAATTTGCAAGAAAGCTTCATCGTTAAACAACCTGGGACTGTACTGCTTATAGTAAAGAGAGATTATTGCACGTCACAGAGGATGGCAACAAACAGATTTAAGGGCTGAGAAACAATTACAAGAGCTAGGCAAACTGAGTAAGACAAAAAGTAAACTGAGATGTGAGAGGGAAATCCTATATACCATTCAAAAAAAATCATACGTCCCAGTAAAGAAAAAGAAATTCTTGTGCCAAGCTCAAGAGCCTCACTGGCAGCCTATATGTGGGCACAGTACCCACGGTAAGCTGAAAACAGGCAGACACATGCTGAGTAGCTAGCTGTATGGAATAGATAAGAAAAATGATGCCACTGTGCATTAGGAATCAGGCTTTAGGATACAAGTCCCACATGCATGAGCTGCATGCTGATGACAAGAATGTATTCCTACATCCCCCAGTAAACACAATGAGCCTCTGCATGGCATTAACACAGAATCACAGAAGAGTTGAGATCAGAAGGAACCTCCTGTTCAGAGCTGTGAGCTTATTTTTAACACTCCTTCCTGCCCTAAGGATCTTGAACTTCACCATCTTATTGTTACTGAAGCAAAGACTGCTTTTGATATTCACATCCCAAATGAGTCCATCCTTCTTGGTGATTATGAGGTTAAGAAGACAGCCTGCCTTCATGGGCTCCACTGTCACTTGGAGGAGGTTGCCCGCAGTGCACTGTGCGAACTTCCTAGGTTGCTTGTGTCCTTCTGTGTTGTCCCTCCAGAAGATAATGGGGTTGTTCAAGTCTCCTGTGAGGACCAGAGCCTGCAAACATGAAGCTGTTTATGTTCGTAAAGGGCATCATCCATTTGTTTTTCCTGGTTAGATGGCTTATAGCAAACACCCACTATAATGGAAACTTTTCCTGCCTTCCCTCTAATCCTAACCCACAAACTCTCAGTTATCTCCTAATCCATCCCAAGGTAGAGCTCCATGCACACCAAATGTTCTCTCACATAAAGTGCAACTCTCTTGCTTTGTCTTCTCATGCTGTCCCTTGTAAAGAGCCTCTATCCCTCCATTGCAGTGCTCCAGTCGCTGTGCTCAAGTTAATTTCAAGACTGACACAGGTGTCACAGACAGCCCACAGCAGCTTAGAGGCATGACTGGTTTGTCTTGAATTGCCAACTGATAAAACATCACTCAGACTACAGCAGAGTTCCATGCCCACTCTTGAAATGCTGCATGAGCAGCTTCAGTGCAGGAAGATGTCTATACATAAAGATTTTATAAAATCAACAGTCTTCAGTCTGTCCCTAGCCAAAAACAAATGAAGGACCAGAAATTCAGTGCCAGTGAGCTGCACTATGGTTATTTGCACAGAGCAAGGTGAGTGCTTAAGAAGACTGACTTACCTAAAACATGGGAAAATGTGGGTCTGTGAAGACAGCTACTCCAGTGCTTTATCACTGGTGGTGGTATTCATCCTGGCAAAATTACAAGTGGGGCCATCTGGAGAATGGCCAGATCTACCAACACCCTAGTACTGAGCATTCATATAAGTGTGATAACTGGTTTAGGCCTGTTTGTACCCTGTATATTTGACAACTCAGTACTTTTCTATACGTGCTTACACAAGAACAAGTATGCATTGGGAAAGAAAGCACATAGCACAAAAGAAAGGATTTAAAGACTTAGGAGCATATTTTTGCTTCCAATTCAGCCATTTTCATTTTAGTGAAACCAGCAATTGTCTTGGGTAATATATCATTATAGAGGCTGGAAGCTGTCTTGGTCAAACAGGAGAATAACAGGGTGAATCCACAGCATAAGTTACATGAGAGGGAAAATGTGCACTACTGAAGAAAAAGGTTGTAAAAGATTGCTTATGCATGTCAACATTGTCAAGATTTCATTAACAGAGACTGGTTGACAGATTTTCTTGTAAAAGTGTCTCTCTTCTCTCACTGTACTGGTAACAACTCAGAAGATTTCTATGACAGGACACTCTTAAAATTTTCCATGTTCCTAGAGAGCCTGTCAAGATACCTACTGCTCAAAAGAGGTGACCAATAGCTAAGGAGAAGGCGCTGTATACAGAACTGGTCATCATTTCACCAACTGCATAGGGTAAGAATTCAGTTAAATTTCTTCAGCTCAGCAGACTTCCTAAAAAATATCTGCAGCTTGCCAGGTTCTGCCAAAAGAGACACTCTTTCAGGAGTACCTAATTACAGGTGTGAATAAGAGAAGACACTTAGACTTCTGTTAAGCCTTATGATCCTACAAGATGCAGCTTTCCAAAGCCTCGAGTATGGGCATCCTCAGATCACTACACACATTCATCTGGTAGCCATATTTTCATAAGACTCTGAGAGTATGTCAGACTGTTTTTCCTGACGTTTGAACCTGCTGGTCCTGAACCACTTGACAGGAAATTATGAACCAGGAATGGATACCTGGTGAAACTTTACCAGGAACCAGGCCTCTAAGCTGTTTCATTTTCTTAAAGCTGGAATTTGGCTTCTCGAAAGAAGAAAACTTATTATTTAAGGGTATATGGAAGGAGAGTGTCTGCTCCTTGATGTGTACCTTGTCAATGACTTTTTCAGTGCAAGGAGGGATAATAAAAAGAGGAGGCAAGAACAAGAACATACAGACAAAAACTTGAAGAACAAATAATAAGGGGAACAATGATGAGAGCAAACTCAGCCACATTAATTGGTAAGGTTATGTGAAATGTGAGAATTTTCAATTTTCAGTACAATAATCTGACTAAGCACCTTGTCAAAATGAGATCAGAAAAAAAACAAAAAAAAAAAAAAAAAAAAAAAAAAAGGAAGCATAGAGAGACGTAAAACCTGACCAATGAGCATTAACAAAGACAATAACCAGAAATAAGTCTGGCCAGTTGCACTAATTGATGGGCTATCAAGAAACTGCAGGCAAACTGAGAATTTGCTACTGAAAAGTATGCAAGTTCAGGATGTTGGAGGGGTGTCAGAGGAGGAGAGAAAACAGGTAGGAACAAAGCAGGCTATAGACAGAAAGGGGTCCAAGAGGGTTGAGCTGGTCCACATTGCTGTCTGACTGAGCCCTGGCCCTGATCACTACAGGCTGTCCTATCTTCATATATCTTCTCATTCAATTTTTTCTTAACTATTTCTCCATGTAGACTCTCTCTCCACCCAGTAGGAATATGCAGACTAAGTGTCCTTGAGGCTTCAGCGTGTGACTGAAATTTGGTGGCATCTACTGTAGTTAGATCAGGGTTGTAGGCACCCCTGGCCTGGTATTAGCTGCTGGAATTGGTTGGAGCCTATAACTTCCAGCTGGGGAGGAAATGGTGTGTGTGCCCTGAAGATCAACTACTGGGGTGACTGGCATGAGAGAGGAGGTCAGCACTGGTGGCTGGGACATTGCTGTTGGTCATAGCCTGTGTGCCCAGGGCTGGCTGCTGGAAAGAGTCCCACTGTACTTTCCACAGACCTGGTGTATGTGGAGGAGGGGTTGCGTATATTCATGGACAAAGCTCAAGCTGGACTTGCCAATGAGCTAGCCAGGTTCAGGCCATGGCATTGGGCAGGTGGAGGGTCAGTGCTGGTAAGCCCAAACATGCCTGCTAGTGCTTGTGTATCTGAGTGCCACATGTTTGCTAGAGAGCTGATCTGGACCAGTGAGTAGGGTACCCATGGAGTGGGTAAGAGGGATGAGGGGTCACACCAACACTTTGAAGGATCTTCAGATGTGCTTGTGAACAGAGGCAGTGTCATGTGGGTGCTGCACAAGGACCTTTTGCTTCTTCTAGGGCAACAGGAGGAGGGAACTTGTCTATATGTGATTGTGTTTTACGCAAGTCCTGTCTCTGAGTGCTGTTGAAGGCAGCACGTTGTCTATGGCAGCCTATTTGACCAGCTGTGCCAACGTCCCACATCTGTCTGCATATCTGTGTATCTGTCCATGTCCATGCCTAGGTCTGTATCCCACGTAAGTCCTCCTGGACTATGGGCTCAGCTTCACCACTTGTTGAAGCAGCAAACAGGACAGTGGCAGCCACCTCCCTCTGTCTGGGCAGAGACTTGGGTCCTGGGGAGCACCCAGCTGCAGCCTAGCAGGAGAGGTCATGAAGTGATGCTGCTGGAAGCAGCAGCCACCTCTAACATCCCTTTACTGATAATAGCGCTACTTTCCAGCCCAGTTAAAGCAGAAGCCTCTCCATGTGCAACAGTAAATACAAGTCAAATTAAAAAAAATGTTTAAAGGTTTCACACTGGACTTCTACAGAAAGAAGTTACCTTCCTAATGTTTAAATTATATACCTTGTAGAGATCTGAAAAGCACAGAAAGACTTACAAAATCAATTAAAATAAGATGTGCATCATATTTTATTGTGTTTGGTATTTCTGCATAATAGAAACAAAAGAATGACTATAACATCTCCCACCCCCCCAAAAAATGAAAACAAAACCACTTCTTCTGTAGTCATCTCCAAAGAATCAGTAACAGACAAGTATAGAAAAGGTATGTACAGCATAGCATTTCCTCTGGTACACTCTCTGTTTCAAGATTCTAACCTTATCCTAGTAACTTCCAACATCCTCTTAGCATTTCTGACTATATCTAAACATCAAGGTAACACTTTTAGAGCATGTTTAATTCTAAGTCTTCTTTCTAAAGTAGTATTAGTTACCTTAAATCCTTCCTTAATCCTGTTTGGGTTTTGGTTTGTGTTTTTTTGGGGTTTCTTTAAATAAAATATACCTCCAGGAATTTCTGATGCACTGTAAGAGAAACCTTGACCAGCATTTTTATGCAAGGGTATTCAGTTCCTAAGAACCCTTTCTGTGTCATGGGGCATGTCTTTGCTGAGACTGAAATTATTCTCTGCTTTCATCAGGGCCCAAAGCATCTCTCTCTGAAGCAGAAACACCAGCCATAGACCTCCATAAACTGTTGCAAATACTAAATCAGAACTAAGTAAAATAACTGGTTCTGAGCTGCAAAATCACTTTCCTTTGATTATCCTGGGTGAAAACCATCCTGCTATTCATAGACCAAAATAAGGCATAAAATACCTAGTAGGAACTATCTTAAAATGGTTAACATTTGCTGGAGCACAAAGTTGTAGCAGAGGGGAAAACTTTAAAGCATTCTTGATGTAAATGAGCACTAGTGAGCAACCGCAGCAATGGGCAACAGCTTTTCTTTCCGAATTCTTGCTGCTAGTGCTTGTTCACTTGAGCTTTTGCCTTTTGAATAGCTCTTTCAATCCACTGATCAAAATCCACTGCCTAAAATATCTTCTCATTTCAACTCTACTTAATGGTGTCTACTGCATGTCTTCTTCTTCCTTTCAGGTGTACAGTATATTGATGAAAATGTCTACTCTGTGACACTGTCCTGCATTACTTCTCTAAAATTATGTTGTAAGACATTTTTAAAGAGTCAGACCCATATCTTGCAGAACATAAATCAAAAGGAGTCTTGACACTGAACCAGACCTTGGAGCCAGTGCTCAAAATTACTCCTTTCAGAAAAGCATTATTACAGAGTGTGTCACAGAGTTTGGTGCAAAGTACATGTAGACAAGGGGTCTGAAACTAGCTTTTGAAGTTAATTTAGTGTCAAATGTTTAACTTATTCAGCATCCTGTTCCCTACTGGTAAGGGTATTTATTAAATACTTTAAAAATGGATAATAATAGCTTTTAACTTAAAGAATTCTACAAGTAATTGTTTTACCTTTCAAAAATGAACAGTATGTGCAACGTGTTGTGTTGGTTTGGGGTTTCTTGTTGTTTGGGGTTTCTTTTAAATAAATGAGGACATCCACATATGAACAACCTTGACATTTTTCATATATTCACTGAATCCTAGATGGAATTGGGTTTTCGTAGCAAGGGTGTGACTGCAGGGGTCATGAGAAGACACCAGAAGCTGCCCCCATGTCATACAAAGCCAGTTTCAGCTGGCTTCAGCACAGACCAACCTGCTGTTGGCCAAAGCTGCACTCATCAGCAATGTTGGTGGCACCTCTGGGATAGCACATTTCTTAAAATATAAAAAAGGCTGCACAGCAGCAGCTGTGAGAAAGGAGTGCAAGCATGTGAGCAAAGCAGCTCTGCAGACACCGAGGTCAGTGTAGAAGGAGCGGCAGGAGCTGCTCCAGGCCTGGAGCAGAGATTCCCCTGCAGTCCATGGTGCAGCCCATGGTGAGGCAGCTGCGCTCCTGCAGCCCATGGAGGTCCAGAAAGGAGCAGATTCCACCTGCAGCCCATGGAGGCCCAGAATGGAGCAGATAACCTCCTGCATTCCACGGAGTACCCCATGCTAGAGCCGGTGGGCATGACCTGAATGAAGCTTCAGCCTGTGGAAAGCCCAGGTAGTCTGTTCCTAAAAGACCCATGCTGAAGCTGTTCTTAAAGAACTGAAGCCTATGAGAAGGATGCACACTGAAGAAATTAGTGAAAGACTGCCACATAGGTGGACCCCCATGCTGGAGCAGAGGAAGAGTACAATGAGCAAAGAGCAACAGAGATAAAGTGTTTTACCTGGCCACAACTCCCATTACCAATCTTTCTGTGTCACTTGGGGTGGAAAACATAGAAGGACAAAGAATGGCAAAGGTATTTTTTGATTATTCTTGTTTCTCTTTATCCTACTCTTTTTAATTTGCAAGAAATTATTTTCCCCAAGTTGAGTCTGTTTGTTTTGTCCATGACAGTAACTGCTGAGTTTTCTCCCTGTCTTTACCTTGACTCATGAGCTTTTCATTTTCTTCCTCTGGCCTGTTGAGAAGGGGAAATGGCTAACCAAAGTCAACTCACTGTACCACAATTTCTGAGGCTGGAAGGGGCTTACCCAGCCCCATCCACTGGTCATCAAGATTGCTGTACTGCCTGGGTGTGTCAGGTTCTGTGTATCTCAAAAAAGGGAGATCCACAGTCTCTTTGGGACACCTGAAAAACACTGGGAAAAGGAAAAAAAAAAAAAAAAAAAAAAAAGCTTTTCCCTCCCTCTTATTTCCATAAAAGGGCAAAAAAGGTTGAAAATAGTCAACCTCCCTTTCTGCTTTTTGTCACTGCATTTCATTTGCTCTCAAAGAACACCCCAAAGTGATTCTGAAAAATGAAAAAGAAAAAAAGCTAGGAAATTCAGACTGCTGCACAAAGGGGTAAAGCTTCGGATCTGATTCCTTTTCACCCTGACGATTGTGCACCTAGAAGCTCAAATGTGTAAATAAATACTATTTAAATGACAATTTTTTCCCTGACTACCTGTTTGGGGTGGAGTAGAAAACAATTCATCACACACATCATTCATTCATCACACATGCAAAAAAATATGTTTTCTGCATTGAGACACAACATGTAGTGTCTCAATGGGTAGTGCTGTTGCAGTTAAAACAGATCATCCAGCAACAAAGCTTTGCCCTCCTAGACTTTACTGGTGGAGACGCAGCTTCTTTTCTTAATGGCATGCAATTTTGTCTTCATTACACATGGGAGACAGTGGATCACTGAGACCCCAGAAAGAAAAGAAGCAGCCACAGAAAGCCCTTGCTGAGCTCCTGTGGCCTAGGAGACAGCTTTCCAGAGCAATCTCATGTTAAGAGGACAATTGGAACTTAATCCTTTGCTACCCAATGCCAACTTCCACTGTTCAACAGCTGCCAGGACAAGTTAAAAGAATGATCATCTGTGAGAGGCCAATGTGTCTGCAGCTAGGTCATTTCTGATAAAGTCTTCAAAAAATGTGTTTCATTAAAACTTAACCAAAACTCCTTTTCTAGCCACAAAGATCAGAGAATGAGCTACAGTGATGCTGAAGGGCTGATATCATCTCCCTAAAACTCTGTCATGTTTCCTTAAAGAGGTAGCTAGGAGGCAAGAGGTTACCCGCATCTACAAAAATGGGGCTTGGCAGTTGTTGTCCCAAAGCAATTTTTCTAGGGAAGTGGCCTGCAGTCCTCTGGCTATGCTGAAGCTTGATGAAAACTTCTACTTTTGTCTGTCCTGCTGAATTTCAGTGAATGGAAGATTCACAGCCCTCACTGCGGCAGGGTGCAGAGGCCAAAGATCACATTCCAGGAGAACCCTCCACTGTAGCCTTCCCAAAGCAATATCCCGCAAGAGAAACACACCTGTATTTACATACTTTAACATTACCACATCAGAGCTACTACCTGAATACCAAGGCAGACTTGAGCTTATTATTAGGTTGGTCAGAAGTACATATTCCTTCTGTATTGTGGTGAGTTCTTCAATTTTACAGGCAGTGTTTCACATTAGCTAAAAGTGGATCTTCCTTAAAGAAAAAGCAGGGGAAGGTGTTAGCATTCTTTTTACTGCCTGTTCGAAACTTACTAGATGCCTGCCCTTAAAACTAAGAAAATAGATAGCTTAGTATGGGATAAATTTTATACTGTCTACATAATAGCTACGGTGACACAAAGAAACATAAACTTCATTGTGGCACAAACAGTTTACACCCAAATAAATTGCAGTACTTATCTCAAAGTGCAAAACATTTGAGAAAAAGAAATATAAAACGAGTCAATGACTTGTGCCGGTCAAGTTTAAATTAACATCAGCATACATCAATAATGGAATCATGATACAGGACCACTGAACACTGCTACTGTTCGAGTAAGAACACATCATTTCCAGGGAAGTGTAACTGTCTTTTACTAAAAGATTGGATGTTTATACACTCAATTTTTTCACATTTTCTGTGTTATCAGTTGAAATGCATGCAATATATGTAGGTTTCAGGAGCGAGAGGGAAATGGAAATAATTGACATTATACATTTAGAAAAAAAACAAGGGTCAGACTTACAGGTCTTGTGTCATTTTCATATGCCCTTCTTAAAACTGCATGTGACAACAAAATGCATTCAGTTTATTTTGTGTGTAGCATAGAATTCAGGGCAGTCCACAGCTTTCTCCCTTCTGAGTGTTTGGGAATGGTAAACAAATTGGCAGATAATTATATTCGGTCTCTTAGCAACCTTAACTGTCTTGCAACGAAGTTATTGGGCTTTTTTTCTTTCTGATGTATTCTGGTAATGGCATTTTTTCCACAAATTTTAGACAAACCCCTTTTGTGCAGAACCTCTTGGGTCAGACCATCATTAAATAACAACAAAGACCAACTAGTGAAAGCTACTATCTTGTTTATAATCTCTTGGGAAGATAACTTACAATAAACATATACCAAGGACAAACAAATAACCAAATACGAAAATGCTAGTCAAAATACTTTGTCATGCGCCTAAATAGCCTTTTCCACAGCCACAACTACAAATAAACACAATATAGAAGTCTGTGGTTCAAATACAAACTTTTAGATAGGAAAACTCCCAATATTTAAGTGAAGAAACAAAATTTTAAATTCTGGAATAGAAGAGAGGTTTGGGCCAGGGATTTTCAAAAATATTTGATTTTGGTAATCGTTCTTGAAAATGCAATCCCACTTGTAGGCATGAAGGAATTCTGAAAAGCTGATTCTTTGCCTCTACATGAAAAGGGAAATATTGTTGCTACTGCTCTACTCCTGCAGACCGAGCACAAGGCAGCAGCAGCAGCCTGCCAGGAGTGGTTGTCAAAATCTTCACTACATTTCAGTGGAGTAGGCAGGGTCTTTGTTCAGTGCCTTCCTAGGAAAGAAATGATGTCTAAGTTCTCTTTCCCTCTTAATAGCATCAGAGAAGGTATTAAGAACAAAGTAGTTAAATATGCTGAACAATTAGTACTGTCATAAAATACAACTAAAACAGGAACTT
The DNA here is from genome assembly GCA_025447955.1 of Psilopsiagon aurifrons. NCBI lineage: Eukaryota > Metazoa > Chordata > Aves > Psittaciformes > Psittacidae > Psilopsiagon > Psilopsiagon aurifrons. The sequence goes on from JAOEHY010050299.1 coordinate 37,670, forward strand.
AAAATACCTTATTCTGTCAAAAGATTTTTTTAGTACACACCATCTTAAAATGCCTCTTACTCAAATGCTCATTTTGCATTAGAATCTTTGTGCAATCGCTAGCAGAGCTGCATGGATGCACACTTCAGAAAAGAGCACCTTTCTTATCTCTTCCTCTAATAAACATAACTCTGCTACTCTGTATAATGGTCAATTTATGTACAAGTACCTCTCCAAATTAAATCCCAAAGCAGATTATTGTTCCCCTACTGTGGATCATCTCCAAAATGCTAACCAAACAATAAACTCATTTGAAACAGAACACAAGGAACCAGCAGTCTATTAGCTGAATGGTGTTAATTTTAAGTATTCACACCTTGACTGATTATTTCAGAAATGAAGACAAAAATGACAGGCTGGAAATGGACATTGAAAACAGGGTTTCCTTAAGTTCAAAAGTAACACTATAAATCCCTATTCATTTCAACACAGGGACCTGGGATTTGGTTTCTCTGTAACTCTTGGTAAATTGTGTCTACACAGCAGACACAGGAGACTAAGTAACTTCTGGGATTTTTGGGGGGCTATTACTAATTAAGACTCATACAGTCTTTCCAAAATGTATTGTTGCTGTGCAGAGTGTTGTTTTCCATTTCAGTCTGGCACCTAGCAATGTATCTGGGCTCAAATGATGTGCTTGCTGCAAAAACCTCAGGTTCCAACTAGATGATAAAAGAAAACCCATGCCACTTCAGTCAGGCATTCAACAGAGAAAATGCAAACAGAAGGGGAAAGGGATTCTTTTCCATTATGTGTTGTTTTGGTAAGGTAACAGTTTTCCAGCAGCTCCTCTCTGAGCACAGAACAGTGCCAGCAGGAAGCAGAGATGACAACAGAAGTAACATACACTGCACCTGCCCTTCAGCAATGGAATTGGGGCAAGACTGCATTTCTGCTGTTCCCCTTCTGTTTGGGGACAGTAAGGCGCAGACAGACATACTTGCTCAACTCCAGACCTACCTCTTAACTTCTGTTCACTCATCACTACTCATTCTGTTCAGGCTGCAGCCCCTCAGATTTGTCAATCAAGTGCTATAAATAACCTCTCTTAAACAAATCAAGTTAGGAAAAACTTTTATCAGGCTGCATTTTGCTGGGTGAGGAGTTAGAGATCATTGTCATCATCATCGTCAGGTCTAAGAGGAAGTATGTTAAGCAGCAAGGAGCAAAGGTGTTTTCAGGCAAATGTTTTGGGAATGCTTTGTTGATACTGGAATGAACCAGGGTTGTGTTTGGTTTTTTTACTCTTCCAAAATCTAGTAAAAGCCCACAGGAGGTGAGAGCAGAAAATGTGCCCAGAAAAGCAGATCATTCACTCAACTGCACTAAAGAACCCCTTAATGTCTAATTAAAAGAAAAAAAAACCAACAAAAACCAAAACCATCCAAACCCACTGCTTTATCTTTCCACGTGGAGTTTTTTAAAATGACAGACAGAAAAAAACAAAACACTTATAAGCAGAGTTTTGTCAACATTAATCCATTATTCTATGATTTTTCAAAATCTCAGAACTCGGGCAAGTTGATGCCTATGAAAACACTATGATGCTCAAACACAGTTCCCCTTTAAAAAGCTGCCAGGGTCAGAGCAGTCACATGGCAAAATGGTGCGTGTCTGGGTCTGTGCAGGCCTGTTTAATAAGCCATGAAGCTCCTTGGCTCAACCAGCGCGTGTGTCATGTGATACAGGGGTTGCCATGGCAAGTACATATGCAGTTCTTGATCTGCTTCATCACAGACATAGCCGAATTCAGATTAACGATACAGGAATATGACTCCCTGGGAAAAAAAGCTGCACTTGGCTTAGCCTAACAGTTTGGATGTAAAGCTGAAATATTCTAAATTATCTCTCAAATGGTATTTGTGATAGGCCGACTAAATTTTTTTAATCTCAAAACAATAGCCACACAACACAAATATGATCAGTTCAGCCTTTGAAAGCAGCTGCATATTTGGCATATGTTTCAGCAACCTTTTCCATTTAAATACAAAGAAAATCATATTTCTGCTTCAGCTCTCTAAACACAGATATAACTGGTAGAAAGAAGAATGGGGGACAAATGTTTCAGTGAAATAACAAAATCCATATTAAACCAACTCTAAAATTCATTAATTCCTTTTCTTAACATGGTAATACACAGGCTGATAGTCAACATGCAAGATTCCCGTGAAAGACGTTCCTGACACTGAGGTAAAAAACCCATCATCAGAGCTCTAACATCGGGTACCAAAATGAAGCAGCTCACTAATTTAACAAGCTTATGAAAACCTGCATCATATGGGTTGTCATTCCTAACTCAGTGACGGAATGTGGCTGGACCTACTTGCAACCCAGAGACAGGTTTATGGAGATGATTCTGTTTCTGTAGAGACAGCCATAGGACTGTTTCACCTGTGTGAGGTCAGTTCCAGCAAGACACCAACACTCGCTTGCCTTTAGGAACCTCCCCATGGTGCCAGGATCTAACATTAAATGCCCAAAGACCTTTGGCATACCTTGACCTTTAGCATTTACTGCACATTCAGGTGATCTTCACGTGTGCTACTGCTCCAAGGGAAAAGACATCCAAGTCCTGAAATAATTTCAGATGCTGCTGAACAAGCAACCTTTGAGCAAAAATTTACCAGGCTCCTAACCATGCAGAGTGAGCACCCGAGCCTCTGAGCAGTTACCTAAATGCAGGCAGTTTCATTCAATTCAATGCAACTGGAATTTTTAATAAAAGTTAGACTTTTGTCTCCATGCGCTTTGCACAAGTGCTTGAAAAGGGGTAACCTGTACTAAAAAGACAATTGATTCTCCCAGTGTTCCCTTTCAGCAAGAAAACCAAATAAAATTAAATTTGAGCTAAAGCCAAATGGATTTCCCTACCCCTGCACTCGCTTCCAAACTCTTCAATCACTTACAAGGCACTGGTCTTAAAACCTACGGCACCATTTATGTCTGTCATTAGTACCAACTCCGGGCATCTGAAGTGTGGAGCTCTCCCAGCACGTAAAGAACAAGAGGTTGCTTTTGTTCTTTCCCTTTATTAGAAGATACTGTGCTGGGGCTTCATGGGTTAATTTTAGATCCTTCTCTTTTTTAACCTTATGCTTCTTACTCCACTTAAATTCTTCATGCCCCCAGACAGGTCTCACTTCTACTGTGTATCATAGGTTTTTCTCCAATAGCAATAAAAAGGAAAATCTCCATTGCAAATCTCTTGCTGATTTAAAAGAATCAGAATACTAAAACACAAAGTGATGCTCCAGGATTTCCTCTCCATTAGAGTGCATTTATGGTTGATTGTTATTATTTTTAATCGGATGCCCATAAAATTGAAGACCTGCATCACTACTGATCCAATCAAGATGTTTCTCCCATAACAAAACTGCATAACAGATTATATGTATTTTTTAGTGAAACTGCCTTGAATCTCTCTGCTTATGGAAGATGAATATCAAAATCAAACCATGAAAATCTTGGCTGCAGCTTCAAGATGCAAATAACCAATTTTGTTGTGCTACTTGGTTTTGTTTATGACAAAATTGCTGACATCTCTCTCAAGTTCATCTCATTATCAAAAATTAGAAAAATGAGGTCACTACTCAAGAGCTCCTACTAATGTGATTTTGGTGTTAGCAGACTAATTTTTTAATTAGCCTTTCTTTGTTTACTCATTCAGACTTTCACAATGTGGAGGGCTGCAGGACTGCCTCATGTCAGAGCTACAAAGCTGAGCATAAGATAAATAACTTCTCATGTGCCTCAATACCTCTCTTTCAGCCCTGAGCTTTCTGCAGACAGCAGGCATTTGCTTCTTCATAGCTGCATGCAGAGAAGAAAAACAAACTTTATGTTTAATTATGGGAGATTATTCTCTAGATGGGCTACATTTTTAAACAATCTCTTTTGCAGTACTAAAGGACTCAGCAGTTTCCTTTTGTCTTTAAAGATTCAATTAAAAGTATGTTTCAGAAATTAAATTACAGCATGAAATTAGCTAAGGGTATGAAATACTGCATTTGCCCTGGCATTCAGGGAAAGGCTGTACAAAGCAATTCTCTTAATGGCTCCTAACATGTGATCTCAACTAATAACTAAAGTGCCCTCAGCTAGCAGAGGATCTACTGGTGAGATACGCCCTATATAATCCACCAAAAGGAGAAATAGATTAAACTCCAGTAAATCTTATTAATTTATGGTAAACCCCTACAGTTACTCTCATTTTTGATCTTTTAAAATGTTACAATTTTGTCAAGTAACATGCTTGTTGGCAGGGATTTAGCTGGCTGTGGCCTTCTCAATCTTGACACGTTCCAGAAGCATCTGCCAGAGTCTATTGGAAGCATTTGTTTCTTTCTAGCTTTCAGAGAGTACTGCTGGATGTAATTCATCTCAACCACTGGGGATACACTTCAGCTTACTTTTCGCCATACTAATACAGGGAAGGAAATGAGCAGTCCCCTAACTCTTCAGCTGTCCCTTTAATCACCTGTTGGGTACAATTTCAGCTCATGCTGTGAGCTGTCTTTGTGCTGTGTGTGTGCACTGGGCTAGTGTTTCACAGGAATCTAATTTCCATTCAGGGTCCTTGGGTACTGTGCAATAAAAAACAAAATAAAAAGCAATTCCACTTATGACTGCTTTCTGTGGGAATAAACCAGCTCCCTTTGCTGATTCACAGGCTCCCATCAGCTCCTGTGGGGAGCTCCAGCATTGGCACTGCCAACCCCCAGCACTGCAGTGCTCCCTGTGGCCTGAGTAGTGTCACCCCACACCAGCTACACCACAGCCTCTCAGCACAGTAGATGGCTGCTGGCTCTGTCCTGTTGATGAAGACACTTTGCAGAGAACACACACCACATGGTGGGGGCTTTTTTGTTTGTTGTGTTGGGGGTTTGTTTGGTTTTGTATATATATATTTTTAAACTGAGTTCACTTAGGATTGCAAGTCAAATTAGAGTGGAAAGCCAGGAGCAAAAATAAAAGGAATCTCAAATTAACTATAAAACCTACAGCTAGTAATGTCTCTGCAATCCATTTCTTCTCTAACCTCTCCTTACACCCCATTTTAATCCAATCACATAAAAAACTAATCAGTGCACACGCACATTCCTGTTTCCATACAAATTTTAGTCACTGATGTAGCGTAACTCAGCAACAAGATGCCCAGCACCAGATGCTTCTGCTGCAGAGGTGGTCTGGACTGAGGCTCTCTGATTTCAAGGGTATAGCCAGGAGCAGACTCTCTTTTTTAGGCTAAGAAAATAAACATCCCAATTAAATAACCAAGCACCATACTACACTTGTGCTTTCCTGTGGAGGAAACTAAATAAATAAAGGGAAGCATGCGCAGCCTGTCAGAAGGATGCTGAGAAGGAGAACATGCAAAGGGAACAAATGCCTGCCAGCTGGGTGGAGCATAAAGTAATCTTTACTATTATTAAAGCCAGCCAAAGCAGCTGTAATTTATGCCCCCAGAAAAAAACAATGCACCAAGCTGTTTTGCTCAAATAACATGTTTGGTTTTCTTCACCTTTATGAACAGGCATTGGTAAACAATGGGTTTTCCTGAATGCTCAGGAAGATTCACTCACACTATTCCAACACTAGCACAGGCCTTTAGTTCTGCTGGCTTCTCTGACTGGTGCTGTTTGTTCCTAGTGTTTATTACTTGGGCAGAATTTCCAAAGTGCATGTGGCTGTACATGCATGTGTGCATATCTAGGAGTGTGGCTAGATGCAATTTTGCTACTTATGGGCAATGAGACTACTTTCAGCGTGCCTTTTGTACAGGTATCTGTCCTTCAAGTTGTAACATGAATTCTTAATTCAGGTCACAGGCAGTTACAATCATTTGGCAGGTGCCAGTGAAGTTCAGCATGGAGTGCTTTTTGATTACTGGAAGCCTTTAACCAGGACAGATCAATTTTGCCAGCAGTCCTGTGCTAGACTTTACATTAACTTTACATGGCATATTAATTCTGCTGGTTTAATGAATGTATTTCTCCATTAATGAAGTCCATCCTAGATGAGTTATAAATACTCAATCTGGGCATGCCTGACAAAACAGTCTTCCTTTTTTTTGCCCAGTCCTTTTTTCTTTTATCCAGTCCTCACAATAACAGTCTATTTATTTCTGCCCTACTCTATGCAATTTCATAATATACTTGAAGACATTTTCCAAACAAATACAAGCCTTTAACTAGGAATAGCAACACCACCAGAACCCTAGACGGTTGTGCAAAATATCTACTTTCCCACAGCAATACATGCACCTCTGCCCTCATTAAGAGGGCCTTTCTGGTTACAATCCCACATCCTATATTTAAAGAGTAATAAAGTGAGAAAAAAAAGATAGAAAAAATATAGAAATACAAGTAGAATCACAGAATGATTTGGTCTGGAAGGGATCTTAAAGACCATCTAGTTTCAACCCCTCTGCCACACGCAGCGACACCTTCCATTAGAACAGGTTGCTCAAGGCCTCATCCAACCTGACCTTGAACACTTCCACAGATAGAATCATAGAATAGTTAGGGTTGGAGAGGACCTTAAGATCATCTAGTTCTCTGGGCAACCTGTTCCAGTGTCTCACGATCCGCATATTTAAGAACAATAAGATTTTCCTAATGTTTAATCTAAATCTCCCCTCTGGGAATGAATGATTAAAAGTCAGATGTTAAGATCCATACACCCCCCAGCATCTTTCAGCAGTGGTACGCCGTGGACTGTCTCCCAGTGGCACAACAGACCTCCTCCAGAATGACTCAGTCTGCCGAGGAGGCACCAGCCTGTAGGAATAGAATCAGAGCAAGGCCAGTTCCATTTACACAGGGGGTCACACAGCCTGCGAATACCAATAGCACGGAGCCACCCACACTGGATTTTAACAAGCAGAAGAAAAGGGGTCTGTAACCCCTTTAGAAGTCCTCCAGGCTCTCTATGACCCCACACTTGTGATTTGCTTTCAAATATAGCAAATGAATCCTGAGAAAAAAATGCACCCACTTACATAGTGGGCTAGTACACATCCGAGAAATCTGTGGAATGATGAAGAGGAGGGGATCATATAACATATAATTTCCTCCAAAAAAGAGTAGAAATTGTAGTCAGGAGCCCTAAGAACCTAGAAGATTTATTGAAAATAGCATCAAGATTTAGATACCAAAATACCAAACTGATAATGATTTCTGCTTTATTTCCTTGGATTCCAGGATTGCCAAGCAAGTTATCAGCCTCTATGGTTAAATTTTAAATGACATTTGTTGCATGACTGTCCAAAAATAAAACTTCTCAGAATAACAGCAACAGCGACATAATATAGTTTGCATTGTGTCTGTTGTTTATTTTGTGTGGCAATAATACAGGCGGCCATATGGATACAAGCATTTGGAAGGGAGGATTTGTTGGCTAGATCTTCACATCTGTTTACTCATAAATGCAACAAAAATACATTCGGAGGTCACTGGCTGCATAACCACTTTACTCCCTCTTGATGAAAAAAAGCCATCAACGCTACTCTTTCCACATCAACACAACTTCAAAAGAGACCCTATGATATTTTCATGAGAAAAAGGTTTTGAAATCATACTAAGATTAGTCTCTATCATACCTCGCTAGCCACTTCTACTAAAAAGGTGGTATCACAGCAATAATTTAATCTAGGATGAAATGAGTATGCAACATGTCCAGAAGGAAGATAAAGAAAAAAAACAGTGTCACAGTTAAACTTCCTTGTAACAAATACCCTTTGATTAAAGGAGCACATACCACTGACCTCATATCCAAAAATCACATTCACTGAGTGAACTCAGGTTTGAAAAAAAAACAAAAAAAACAAATCATAAAACCACTCCAACAAAAAGCCCCTAGTGACACACCAAGCCAATAATAGGTTCACAAGCTTGTATCTTGTAACATCTCAATACTGTGCTTGCAGGTTTTTCAACTGAACCCCTTGCCATGATCCAAAATATTTATTGCACTTTCTTCACCCTTTTCTTGAGGTCTGGCTGTAAGCATATTGTAATCTTGCAAGCACAAATATTCCTGCAAATTTAGAAGTCTGTGGTTCACTGCACAAAATCTCAACTACAGACAAATGTTCAGAAAAAGAAGAAACAGTACTTGAAACATTCTTTCACCTATTTTCTGATCTAGAGACATCATTATAAACAGCAGATCATAATGAAATTATATTACTTAGGTTTTTTTTTATTCTGGGTGAAATCTCTTGGTAGAAACTCCTCAACATGTCCATATACTATAACATTACACACATCTTCTCAGCTAAACAGAGACTTTAGCAGTGAACAATCCCATGTTTAGAAATCTTTTTATATTTGCTTGCTGTTGCCTAAATTTGATAACACTTAACTGTTAGCTGATGGACATATAACTTTTGTCTGGTCCACGAAGGAACCTAAGGACACGAATTACAGAAAACTACAGACAGATAAAATCTGATTTAGATTACTTTCACAACCTTAAAAAATAACTAAATAAACAAAAGGGAAAGAGAAAAATAGGATCTTACATTTGCCGATGGGTTAGTCTTCAATATTTGATTTGCCAAAGAAAGAAGAGGTTAGGATGACAGCTGCTCATTACAATTCCTTCTTTATTACAAGAGCTTAACTCTCCCACTGGCTGGCTGGCCCATTTCTGCTAGCTTTAGCTCAGGAGAGTGCTCCTAGAAGCTCCTCCTCCTGACAGCATCTGTCTGGATACTTCCTTCAACAAGTAGAAACAAGGCTTTCACAGAGCCATTTAGGTACTAAGAATGAGCTAAGTAAGGGAAATCATTAGAAGTAGAAATAAACATTTTGATGGCCAAGTCCACGATCTGGCAGAAAAAAATTCATGCCTACTAACACCATTGGCTTTACACCAGAGCAGTCACATCTTCATAGCATTACAAATCAAAATGACAACTTCCCGGACAGAAACAGCAAACAGCAGCTTGAATGACACCTAAAGACTAGAAACCAGAACTCTGAAAGCGTACATCTCCTAACCAAAGTGTACAACCCCAGCCACTCCCTATGATTAACGCAACATCTCAGCCTTCAGAGGAGGTGGAGGGTTCATTAGTTGCTTCTTTACCAAGATTTTGTATTTATACAATTAAAAAAAGCACTGGTGAAGTATCCACGTAAGACCATGTAAAACAGATAAAAAGTATCTAAATATATACATTTCAATAAAGGATGAGTCAGAAAGCAACTGCTCATTCTAACAGCTGCCTGATGTAAACTCTAAATACGCACCTTTTCCCTGGCACCTGTAACACCTGAGGCAAATCGACCTTCTGTTCCCAGAAACGCTGCCTGCAGCAGACACTGTATCATAGCATATGTACATCTCACAGTACTGTAACTCTATTGCCAGTGAAAATGATACTGCTTCATGACTGTATTTGCAATTTATAAGCTCTGTGGGCAATATGCCAGTATGTTCTCTTGGTCTGGACACAGCCACCTAAACAGAAAATGATCAAGTAGTGAGACCAGACAAACAAAAGGTGGAAGTAAAAAGGTCTAAAAATTAGGCCCAAAATACATATACTAACATACTCTTTGTGGCTTACTCTCAGCCACTGATCAGCACATTAACCTTATTTTCTCTGCATGATCGCTAAGTACCACACTAAAATTAGGTCAGGAATTCAGATCAGATCAGCTGACTCAGCCCAGCAAGATCAGACAAAGACTAGTTGCCTTCTCCCCCCCGCAATCCAATACGATGTGTTTATCCCCTGCAATGTACAAGAGATCCATATAATTTTTCCCCACAATTAACCTATCAGAACCACACATGATGAGGCAGCAATCACATGGAAGGTACATCAGTGCTGCTGAAGGAACACAAGCTACTTATCCTTAGGAAGGCAAAATGTACAATCAAACAGCTTTTCTTTTTAGGTCATTTGTCAGATCTTGTTTCCAAACTACTCAGACTAATGCATTTCAATGAACTTTTAAGTCATTCAGCATGGTTATGAGATGATTTAGGTAAATAACAGCTGCTTCCAAATAGTGTTGTGTGTGAATACCACCACTTTATTAGATAATAAATTACTCATTATTATGTTGCTAATATACATGATCAGCCTTCTAAAAGAGACCATCTGAACCCTGAAATTTAGCAGCTTCTTGAAAAAATAAATAAATAGACTATTAGGTAATTTTCGGTACATGCCAAAGACTTATATCTGCCTTATTTTGATTCCCATAAGCAGAAGGAGAGTGTTTGCTGAACCCCCCTCTCCTGCTCAAAATCTACCTGCAGTTAATCACAGGGGACGACTCCCTTGTTGCTAAGGGAGTTGTTTTCAGCTGTCAGTATTCTCCAGACTGGTAGCACTGTTACCACTGCACATGTGCACCACTTGCTATCTAGGCCATGCTATCAGGAATCAAGCATAATACAAATACCCACCAAGATAAAGAAAAGACATAAGGAATATTGTACAGAACAACAAAGGGATCGATAATCCTACTTCACCCTTCCTGACTGCTAAGTTTCAATAGACACCATGGTATTAGATGAATCTCTGGAGGTTACTACAGGGAGCAGACTCAATTGCCATCAGCCTAAGTGACTCCAGACATCATGGTTCCTTTAGTTGAATCAATGTTCTTCCTTGGTCTGCCGCTGCTTTTAATTTCCCTTATGAAGTATGGATCACAAATAGCTCATTTTCCCTCTCCAAGTTTACACAGCAAACAGATGGAAAAAGAAGCAGCATTTTCCAGGATTTCCTAAGGTGGTTTTCCCACTTTATTTTATCAGACAGATATGATTTACCCCCACAATGTTACTGAGATGAACCAAGTAGGGAGAGAGAGGATGGGACCACCATAAAACATGGTTTCCCAAAGAGGAGCACTATATCCAAGAAATGTTGATGCCTCTAATCCACACACATATACAAGCTGTTTCTGTGGCAGACTCACTACATTGCTGGTAAACTTCCTTGTGTTTTCTGACTGAATCTGAGCACCAGAGTTCTGTTTTCAGTGATCTCAGTTTAGCATGAGCAGGAATTACATGGTTTTGGCTCAGCCCTAAATTAGCTGTACTTATTCAGAGCTCTTCATCAAATCATTTTGCCAAGATCAATAAATAAAACCATAAAAACCAACCATAAGGAAGGAAATACTGTTACCGCCATTCAAATTAGGTAGAGAAGCTTCAGGAACCAGACAGGCATACAACTTATTCTCTCATGCCCAAGAAACCTGTTCTGCCACTTACTGACCTTTATGGTCACACCTACAAAAGTGTATGCAAACAGGTCAGCCAGAGCACAGCCTAATTAGCTGTCAACTCAGAAGGCTGTATTCCAAATACCTCTGTATACACTGACAGCTTAACATAGCTTATCATCAAAGGAAGAAATTACCACAAGGACTGAGGAATATATTTTTTTCATCCAGTTGTAAATTAATGAAATAATTAAGTTTCAATAAATACAAAATATTTGCAAATTTATTTTTTTTTCTCAGTAAGAGCCAGCAGTGTAAGATGAGAAAGTACTCTTCATCTCACTACTTAAAACAGCAATTTATTGACTAGCACTTTTGTATGCTCTCACTTAACACGTGATACAGATTCACATACTTGCTCTGCTTAATATAACTAGATCTTAACTTTCCTCTCTCTCATATTAAGAAATATTTTGAGGTAGGTCTCTCTACCTCTTTCTTCTTGGAAATTTTGTAGTTTATGTTGCTATTCAGGAATCAAAACACATGTATCCAGCACAGATAAATAAAAAGGAAATCCCAAACCTTCTTGCATTAATCTACTGCAAGGGAAAACATTTTCTCTCACAAAGCTATGCATAGTATAGCTTCTGCTACAAGCAGCCTATGCCTTTGACTCCCCAATAGTTTGAATCCCCCTAAAGATCACCCAAAAGCTGAGCTGACAAGAGAATAGATAGTCCAGAAGGTACCACAATGTACATTGCATGGGTTCTCACTATTCACCTTCATTTCATATTATTCTTACATGCATACACATACACACAGCCCAATTAGTGACAATACAAAAAGATCTACTTCCTGCAATATAAAGCAGCCATAATTTTGTTTTGCATTGCTGCTTCTACCTCCTGTAACAAACTATGTTTTGCTCTTTTCCTTTTCGCATTCCATCAAAATTACCAGAGTACAGAGCTATTGCTGGAACATGTACAGCACAACACATCTGTTATACCTGGATGTACAGTAGCCAAGACAAGGCATTAAATTTAATCCCTTGAGATTCATGCGGGGGTCAAACAAATCAAAGGACCTCTTATCAGTTTGTGCTCAAGCCAGCCATGTATAAACATATAAAAGTTTAGTATTCAGATGGAAGATTAACCCGTATTACACAATTTGTACCTCTCCTCAAGAAAATGCATTTTAACATATGCAAATGTATGTAGAATAAATATTTATATCTATCCCATTCAACCTTCTTTTCTTCTCTGAGAGGCTGCAGAGGTTTCATTGCCATCCACTGGCACAAGAAGCCAGGACATGTGAGTGCTCCTCTCATTAACTGTCAATTTAAATCAATGGAATTGTTCAAGAAGAGCCATTATAGGGTTCTGCCCATCAGGGGCTTGATCCATTTTCCTTTAAATGGTTGCAGTATTTTTACTGACTTCAGAGTATGCAGAATGGTGAGGAAAACATAAATAACAGATATTTATTTTTTAAACATCAGAAAGCAATTAAAAAATTATTAAATTCAAAGCATCAACTCAAAGAGTCTATTTTGACCTATGAGGCTGTCCCTGCCTTGCGAGAGCTCATCTTGGCATCTGTCCCTCACAACTGTCCCTCTGAAAGCTTCTAAAAGCACCAAGTGGATGAGGACCTGTTTTCCACTAGATTTACACGTCCTGTTCCAAACACCAGAACTTTTTGTCATGAACCACAGCTCCTGAAGACACCGTACGTGCTCTAACTGAATATATTTGGATGGGAACACACTCTTCCACTAAGGGAGGCAGAACCATTCAGCATCATGTACAGCATGTGAAATTAGTAGCCTAACATGAGCCAATGCTCTGTGCTGCTTTTACCAACAAGCTGATTTGAAATCAACAGGTCTACACATATTTACCACATCTGACAGCAAGCCCTTCACTGCACATTCACTCTGCCAGACCACTCATTTTTTTATCAAAATATTTACCGTTTTATTGCTTCTTCTTGTTTTCGTCGTTTTTCACTCTTTTCTTTCAAGTAAGCCAGGTTTGTTTCATTCCTCATGCGATCATTCTCTCGAGCAATGTCTGATGCATTCTGTATAACCAAGCCATCATAGGCCTTCATCCCCATATCTTCAATATACTGGAGAAAAGCTCCCAAAGTGACCTCCTCCTGATTAGAACTCATCATCTTGCAGGAGATAATGAACAAAGGAAAGCAACGTTTCCTGCAGGTTGAAAAACACAGAATACCTTCATCAGTAGGAAAATAGCTTATGGTTTATGACAGCAAGATTGTGTCAATTGCAATTAACATCTCTGTAAGAGACAATCTTTTAGACTTTCTCCTGGCTAAAGGATAATAAAGCAATTCAGAACACTGAACAACATTACTCGAGCCAAAAGGAGATAAAATCCAGAAGTCCCTTTTTGCAGTGATGCAAATCCATCCATATACATTGCTCAAATTCCAAACAAAAAGGTTTTCTCCCACCCCTTGCCTTTTCTTAATACCCTTCAGTTGCAACAACACCCATCTCCCTGGATCTCAGTTTGAATTTTTGAATTAGACTAAAAAGGCTTACATCCCAGGATAACAAGTCCTTTCTGCAGTTTAGACAAAGCTGCACCAGAGCACATCATAGACAAAACCCCTATTACCCAGGATGTTCTAAAGTTCAGGTGGAAAATACTGTTCCATGGTTTGGAACAAAAAAGTTAGAATTTTTTTCAGGTTCAAAATCCAGAAAGAAATATTGTGAAATAGTTTCCTGTGTTTCTTAGTAACATAGATAGGAACCCATATGTCCTGGTCATCTGTTGCCCAACACAGCTGTTGAAGCTCGAAGAACAGACGACAATTCCCTGCTAAGCTGGGATCTTCAGAAGTCTAATGGCCCTGGCTTCTATATTTCTTCCACAGATATGACAGAGACTTGGGCAGTGACACACTTAGATCTCTTGGTCACTCCTGGCTCCATGGCAGGCAGCTTTAGTCTCGGCTCTCAGAAAGGCCCCAGAGGTTTTCCACTCAGCAGCAGACACCCTGGGAAATTAAGAACTCTGGCATCTAGACGTGGGTAAATATGACAGGTGACTAAATGTGAGGTATAATTTCAAGAAACATAGCTTGCAAAATTCTGTACAACTGCAATGACTATTTATTAAAAAATAGAACTTTAAGAAAATAGAATTGTACCATCTTCTTATTTTAAATACTGATTACTGTAAGGTCCTGAGACATATGATCCTAAGAGACATTATTCTCACACAGCCCTGTGGGTGGGTTCCTCATCTTACAAACGAAGAGTCAATGCAGAGCATAACTGAGTGACCTGGCAGCTGAGCTCAGCTCTCTAAGCTAGGTTTAGCTCCTTCACTACTACAGCATCCTTCCTTTCCCTGGAGAAGGATGGTGTGACTTCTCGGAATTTGCCCGAGAACCATGCCAGCACTGCAACTAGAAGTGATCTTACTGAATAGGCAATAAGTATCCTGTCTGCACACAGATTTTAGGGCAAAGTCCCTGTGTAATCAGCAAGAAAAATCTTTCCTCTGTTTCCCAGTATGCTGCCACATTTCTATCTTTATTACACTGTTAGACAAGCAAAACTCTCATCAGGCCAGGCAATGGTTAAAATAAAAAAAAATATTAAAATCTCTTATAGACTCTATCAATCCACTCTGGGCCTTCAGACACAGCCCTGAACATGAGAACAAGATGCTTTTATATCCACGGAGTAAGCAATCTGCAAGGATGAAAAGGAGAGAAATATTTTTCCACCTTTTAAATTTTCCTTACCTATTGATTACCTGAATCAACAATGACAACAAGCAGGTGATTTCAGGCAGTTAATACTTAAAAAGCACATCAATATTTTTTCCCCTTGCTCTCCATACCAAAATTTTTTCTGTACAGTGGTAACCTGGCTGTTAAAATAATGAAGATTCAGAGGATGCAAAAGGTCTGCTCCTATCACCTCTTCTACCTTCCAAGACATCCTTTTCTATCAACTAAGCCTGAATATGAGTGTAAGGCTGATGATCAGGGTCACTAAATTGATCTAAAAAAGTATTTTCAGACATGGGTATAGGTATTTCCTACTAATCCCTGAAGGGCAAAACCAGTGAGCGAGGTCTTTCAGCAGCCCAATATGTGTGTATGCATGCAATTTCACACAACTTTCATGTTGGAAGTAGCTAAAACTCCACTGACTTGCAATATGTATTGAGCCATTCTATATATTCACCATAAGTGGCACCATATCTGCAAAGGATTGAATTGTGAAGCTGAAAATGAGCTAAACAGACACTATCAACATTAGTGACGTTTTAGCAGACATCATTTTAGACCAATTCCTAACTTCTCTGATTGAGAAAGGTAAGTCCAGATACCATGGCCTTTTCCTGTGAGTCTCTGCCCACAGCACAAACCTTACCTGATTAAAACCAATGCTAACAGCATCAACAGCTCTAACTTCACTGTCTCCAAACTCTTCATAAGGTATCTGCTTTTTGATATTAAAGTCTGGGCCATTTCCCCAGTAGATGGCTATTTCACTATATTTTCCATTTTTGACTTCTAGTAAAGCCTAGTTTCTGCATGTTGAATTAAATTCAGATAAACTTGGACAACAGAGATACCCCACCCAAGTGACCTTCATGGCAGTTTTGCCATTATTTCTCCAGGGACCAGATTTTACTTCTGAAATATGAAATTTTATACTGAAGAAAACTACAGCAGGTTTTCAATAAATGCAGCTTAGATTCATTTTTCCCCGAAACATATAGAACTTGATCTGCTGCACACTCTTCGATGACAATACTGCATATTTTTTCTCATTTTTTCCCCCTCTGAGGTAAAAAATAAGCTGACACAGATATGCTGCATCTCCTTTCATTATGATAGTTATTTCTTACATGAGAGGATAAAGTCATTCTAATTGCAAAAAGATTGAATAAAAAGCCTTTATTCTGCTGCATGCACTGACCAGATACTTTATCTGCTGGTTTACCACTGATGTTTTCTCCTACTGAAGTCATGCAGAATGACAACAATTTACACAACACTTAACAAACAGATCAAGATATATTCTTTGTCCTAATAGGGGTCCAATCCTGCAATAGAACCAAGCAACTGTAGCTACTTAGCTCCTGTGACTACTGATGCTCATGATACCAGATTCAGTTTGGAGTACTCCCAGAGGGGATTGGAGGACAATCAGATATTTCAAAACCTTGAATCAGCATTTACGGCACTAACTTTGAAAAGCCTCTATACCAGTAGCAAGCATTTGCTAGTTAAAACCTCATGTGTTTCCTGCCTGCACGGTATTTTACAGCCTCATTGCATTTACTAATATTGTACAGTTGTGCATGCTACCCTTAAATAGGGAATAAAAATGCAAACAGCTGGCCAAAAAGCCTAATTACTGTACAGATTTTTCCAATATTAGTATTCCTTGTACAGCACACTATGACCAATTTTATTTAAAGGTATTAATGCCACCTCAGAGAAACTATGTTACCTTAGTAAATGCTCTATGTCACTGCAATAGACTGTAACCAATCCATGTGCTCCATTGAGCTGCACGCATCGCTTGCTTGCCACCCTCCTTGGAAAATGTGCGGACAGCACTGATCAACTTTTGACCAAAGGTTCTGCTGACTGGTAAACTCAGGCAGTGAGCAACCCCTAACCATCTGCCTGGGCAGATACAAGCACAAACTTCTGTTTGAGTACATTTATATTTGATTAAAAATATGCAAATGCATGTTGATAAGTAATGTAAAGTGTAGGTGAGGCACCACCATTTTGGCCCCTTAACATGCACATTGCCATCAGGTATTTTTGTCAGCTGGTAACAGGGACCATATAGTGTCACCAGTGTATTTGCAATGACATTGTTTTCAGTGCATTTTGTTCTCTGAAACCAAGCTGCCCTAGAAAATTGTAACTGGGAGTCTCTCTGTTTGGGAGATTCTTCTGACAACTCCTTTCTCTTCCCCTCCTCATCGTGAAGGAACAGTAGGAGACAGCAGGGAGGAGGAAAAGCCCTGGATTTCAGCTACTGAAGCCAACACACTGAGAAGTCACCAGAAACTGATGGGAGGAACTTTGTTGCAAGTGTTCACTGAATGTGAACATTTTTAGAAATTCACCTTAGTACAAGGACACAAAGGAGTTCCCCAATATGTTTGGGTTGCTCGTAAAGGTCAAACTCGCAGTATGTGAAATCTCACAGAGAAAGAAAAAAACACAACATGAAACAAACAATCCTGCTCACTGCCCCTCCAGGTATCCCCAGATCAGAGGGACACTGGCAAAGAAGCACAGAGCAGCTCACACTGTTGTAGCCATGCAGTCAGCTGTCAGCAAGGGAGGAGTAAAGCAAGATTTTTCTTTTCTTCAGTGCCAATGCACCTGGTTTACTGGCTGCGGTAAGCAGTACCCTTACTGGTTTGCCTAGAAATATTTACGCAACTAAATACAAGATCTTCATATTGATTCAGACACAATTTCTATGGGGGGTGACGCGTTGTGCTTCACAAGACTGTTGCATACCTTACTTCTAATTTGACTGCTCTCATGTCAAACGTACAGCATTCTTGGTCAAACCCAAACCCACCTCCTTTTCATGCTATCAGTGTTCAAAAATATTGAATTCAGAATATGAGGCGCAATCAACCCAGTATCACAGCATCAAAGCAGTGCTATACATTAATATTCAGACACGCAGTTCCCCCTCTTATTCACACGAGGATCCCCAAAATATCAGTTGCTTTACAGCATGCTTGACAGCCATAAGATGCAGCTGTGCTGCATTGAAAATTGGCAATGCTGACGTTAAACTGAAGGAGCTTTTTGAAGTAATGACAAAGGCACTGATTGCCTTCTTCCAAATAGAGGGATATTATTTTTCCTTTTTAAATTTTAACATCAGAGAATGTAGCCTGGAAACACACAAGTGGGGTTGCCCAAAGTTCTGAGCCCAGCCCCTAATTTATAAAGGTCTACACACCTCTCCAGCCCTGCTAATCTCCCTTCCAAATACTGCCTCCTCTCTTTGAGACACATCTGCTTTCACATTACCTGTCAACTCCCTCCACTAAATTCAGTGGATTCTGCACAAACCTTGAGTTTGAGCTGTTGCATTTTAGTTGCTTGTAAGGCAGTAAGAGAAAAGTAGACAGACCAGCCGTATCCAATTTTCACAAACTGCTGACCACAGCAGCACTAATAAGGATCTAATGGTATTGGGTGCACAACGAATACTTTCACTGCAACCAAAAAAATAAAAAAATCACTGCTGGAAAAATATACTAGAGAGTGTTTGGCAGAACTCTGTCTCTTACCATAACTGTGCTTTATACCAACTGAGCTTTGAAACACCTGAACAGTTGAGTGTGATGAAACAAATTTCTAGGACATGCTTTTTAGAGTTGCATTATCTGCTCATTCTTAACAATGAGCTGGCATTACTGCATTCACACACAGCGATGCATTAAATTCTAATGTCAAAGAGGAAAGACCTTCTGAAACAGTCTGTAAGTTTCCTGCTATATATCATTTGGCAACTTTTTATGCAGATATTTAAAGAAAATTAACCACTACACTCATTAGGAAGTACAAAATATACTTCACATTTTGACTGGGATTACAGATTATATACCTTGTCCTCATTATACTGCACAGCATGAGCTCTGGCACCTGGGTGAAATCACTGAAGCTAAGTAGTGCTAAACCCTTTACTTAAAGAGGTTAAAAGTGGCTCCTTCAAGAAGGAGAATGCTACCGCATGGGTTTAAAGAAATAGTCCATTTCTACAGATGTCCCACCCTTCATAGGGGACAGTTATGCTCAATGTCGTTTTAAGAACTGCAAAAAATACCCTGAGCCTTAAATGTTGGCTCCCTTGCTAGTGCCTTATGAAAAGGGAAAGGTCTTTGCTAACAATGACTCTTCTATGACTCCAGAATGTAAAGAGCCGTTGTTTACTTTGCAACACAGTAACACTTTTATCACTTCTATCCCCTTAGGAGAATAATGCTTCTTCCTAACTACAGGATGCTGGACAATTACAAATCTAGATTCTGAATGGCCAGCACTTAAGTGCAATTATGACATTTTATCACCCCAGTATTATGCAGAAGACTTATGAACAACAAGAATAAACCCACACACCACATACAGACATATACAGACACATTCTGTATGCAAACAGGAGTGCATTTGAACTCAGAAGAAAGAATAAGCTTCTTGCTGATGTATTTTTCTTCCTCCTCCTTAAGAAAATGGAATGGAGATTTCACTACCACCAGCATCACATTAAGATGCTGTAAAATATTAATTGTGCAGTGTGTCTAAGTAACTAACATAGATGTTAGAAATTGGGGCAGTTAATTCGTCAGAAAACAGCAAAGAATGATTTTAATTATTTAACCATGCTTTTTACAAACAAAAAAATTCAGCTGCAAAATGTCTCTATTACAAGCACAATCAACATGTGAAGTACAAAAAATCAGTCACATGGACTACAGCTTTTAGTTTAGCAATGGCTCGATTAATACCTCCTAAAAATACATGCAACTTCATCATTATCTTTCTGACTACTCATTATTTTTTCTCATTCTAATTAGCACCGTATTTTATTAGCATGCGTATATAACGTATTAAAATATGTACGTACCAAAATTTAAGTCCACGGGGACTGCTAAGTGCAATAATCAAAGGTGACTTTTGCCTGTAAAAGCCCTTTCCTGTGGTTATCTCAGTGCAGTCGGAAGGGATATTTCAGCACCATACGAAACAGATTTGCAGTTAGGCTCATGTTTTTCTTCAGTTAAAGTGCATTAAATCTTGTTGGCAAAATTGCCCAGATCGTAGAATTCGACATCACTATAAGTCAGTATGTTACATTACAGATCTTCTTAACATATGATTAAAATGGCATGGAAAGTTTGGCTTTTTAAAAAAATGCAGTGGCAAGAGAAGACAGGTGCTTGCTTCTTTAAATCCACATTGAGAGAAGAGAGGGTACAGATAATGGGAGGGTATAAACAACACCCTGCTTTGAGGTCCAGCAGAGGAGAAACTGGATGGTTTTTACCCACTTTACAACATAGAAGATTACAGCACCATCATATGCACTAACACTGAGATTTCTAAGGTGCCTCATTTGAATATGTTCTGTGGAGACAAAAAGAAAGGAATATAAGGAATGGAAAGCATCCTATCCAAATGGCTTCTTGCAGCAGGAAAGACGCTCTCTCATTGCCACTTGGAGCTTTAATAGAGCTTGTCATTGATGCTGTTCTGCATTCAGAATGATACCCTTGT